>VZRO01002366.1:46743-70639 GCA_013397915.1 Daphoenositta chrysoptera
AAAAAACCCAAATAAAACCCCTAAAAAGATGATGAATTCTCCAAAGGGCTGTTTCATACAAGAAGCCGAGACTTCATTTACTCTATTCTTCAAAGTCCCTAGGAAAACAGCTTCTAATACTTTTCTTTTAGCAAAACACTGTGAATGGTTATTACAAGAGAACCTAGTGTATCCCCAGCTGTTTTTACATTGAAACGGAGGGAATTTGATTTCACTGAAGGCAAAATGTCACCTATTTTTTTTTTTTTTTTGGAGCAGTTTCATTTTCCTGCCTAGACCCACATGGTTGTTTCAGTGGAGGAAAATGAATGGGGATTTTTTTTCTGTGAGTGAGTAAATTCCACTCCCATTACAGACCTTCCTTTTCAGAGAAGCACCTCAGTGTCCACAGCTGCTCCAGGGCTGAAAGCAGGAGCAGTGCTGAGGTCCCAGCACAGCAGTGAGGGCTCTTTGAGCTGGAGGATGAGCTCCCCAAGCAGCAGCAGCTCCCACCCCTCCTGCTCTCAGGGAACACCCCGAACTGGGCTCCCCAAACTGGGGTCCCCAAACTGCCCCCGGCAGAGCTGCCAGCAGAGGAAACTGGGAGCACAGGTTCACCTCCTGCTCCAGGGCTGCATTTCCAATCCAGTGCTGTTCACAATCAGCCAGAAGCTTTCCAGCAACACCCCCTATTATGCACCATGGCTACCATTAAAATACTGCTTGCTAAGAGGTGGAGTGTTAATCATGACTTCATTAATGCATTTTTTTTTCCCTGTATAAGATAAAATTATGGAAACTGGGATAAAAGAGGGAACATGATTAAACTTTTAAGTAAATCCATGATGGTATGTTTCAAGGAAAGACTGAATTCTCTTAATGACTTGCAACTCCATGCTGTGCATAGGGAATAAACTGTAAATTTGAGAACAACTATATAGAAACTGAGATTAAAAAAGTTGGCTGTTTTTATCTCTGTAGCCGAACATGTAATGATAGACTTAATCTTTTGATTAAGTCTGACCTTGAAGCCTGCCTTCTTAGGAGCACTGCAAGTCATCCTCGAGTAAGCTGAGATTGCAATTAAAAATAGTAGAGCAAAGTCTTGTTGCTTGTATTACAAAACATTTTATCAAACAATTCAAATATTTTCTTAAAAAAATAACTGCATTTTGGCTATTTGTTACATCAACTAATTATTCATCACATCACATTCACTTAATTACCAACTGTTCATTTTCAGTAGTTGAATTTGAATTAATGATCAGAATTCTCATTAAACTGTCTTCAACATCAGACAGCACATTAAAAAATACACAGCAGGAGGAGCGAGGCTCTCATGGGGTCATAGCAGACATGCTTTGGACAGAGCTCTCCCTTTGCAGCACAGTGTGGGGAAATAGGATTCAGAAACTCCATAGTATAAAATATATTATTTTATATTTTCAAATAGATGTAAATTTTCTATTGCTTTTGTAAACCTCCCAAATCTTAACCTGTATGAAACAATTTATCTATCCCTGCAAACCAGGATTTTGAGGTCTATGGAGCAAGATGATAATATTTAAACAGAAGATTTTAAAACAAGTGCAATACATCGACAGGTGGTAAAGTAAATAGCTAATTATATACTTATTGTTATAAAGTTACCAACATATGGAAGGATTTCAGCTACTATGGGTAGATGGGGTACTTTCTGGGTTTTTTTTTTTTCTTTTTAACTTTTGAGAACTCTTCAGATAGAAACAGGTAGCAAAGTAAAATCAGTTGTGATAAATATCTAAGCGTAGTACAATTACTAAAGATAGTATATTAGGATATGGATCTAATTTAAGTAAGTTTCTGTTTCAAGCCACACTTTGCAATTTAACTTTAAAGAGACGTTGATGAGACAGCAGCAATAGAAACCAAAACCATTTTGATTGAGACAATGTATGTTTGCAGGATTTTTTGTTAATTAATTTCTCAACATTTCCTGCCCTGCTTCAGGATGATAAAACTATTTCACCTTGTGATAGCAACCCAGTTAGTCACAAAGTAACTCTCAGCCCCAAACCTCCTACCTTTTTCAAGGAGAAAAAGCTGGAAAGAAGAAGTGTTTTGGCAAGGTGAGTGACTGAAACAGCTTGAGGCAGTGGCGGCTGTTCAACAGAACACAGTCAAATTCATGTCTGCTCCCTGCCAAATACAGAGGAAAAATAAAGAAAACAAACAGGACAGAACAAATTAGTAGATGGAAACAAATAGGCCTACCCCAGTCCTCTAAACAGTCTTTAGCTTCCCTTGGCAGTGTTTTGCAAATTAAATATAGAGAACTCAAGCAAGCAGGAGAAGAAGCAACATCACTCTACTCATAATCATTGGTGGGGAAAGAGGAGCTACAAGCAAAGGTTTGATTTGGATATTCTCAGCACACAAACTTGAACAAATCTGTAATAGAAATACTGACTAGGCTAGAGCAGGTTTATTATGAATTATGAATAATTTAATTTGCTTGTTAGCATGCACACTGAAGGTATAACCCCTTCCAAAACACAACCTAAAAGAACTTAAAAATGTTAAATGTAGTTACTTGCTCTATAAATTTCCCAAACCTTAAAAAGATACTTAATTTTGATTATAGTTGAAAGTTGGCAGATTTTTAATTTAAATATCCAACATCAGTGGCAGATTAAAATTAATGCACTAATGCAGGAAGCAATTTAAGACAAACATAATGAACTACAGTTTCTAAAAAGAAAATGGAAATCAAGGACCAAATTATTAAAAAGTTAATCCCATCTCAGAAGTCTAAACCCATGAAGCTTAAAGCTTCATATCTCTGATATACAGAAAGAACTACAATATTCTTGTAATAAAACTTGTTTTGGTATAAACTCACGATAGAACTTTAAGCATGGCCTACAAATTTAGCTCACTGTAGAATCTGAGAAGTGTGGGCTATCATTTCATTGGGCTTCCACAGAATAATTTAGGAGGAAAACCCCAACACCATCACAGACATGAAAATAGATCTTATTTATGGACCCCTCAGGGATCCAGATCAGACTGTAACTACCACCCAAAACCAAAACTGGGCTGCTACTCTGTATACCACAGTCATAAATTTGAGATTTGAAACACTTGGATTCTAACTTTTTGGAGTGGGTTTCAGCATCAAGATGTCATTCTAAGCATGATATCATTTGGAAGGATGTCTCTCAAAGGAGCACAACTCACTGCTTTTGCCTTTTCTTTCAAGCCCCAGCTCAATTACATGGCAGTAGACATGTTAATTAGCCTGGGAATTTGAAGGGATGAACGACAGAGATTTTGAACTCCACTAATTAATAAAGAAAAACACCATTACCAAATACACTTGTTTTTAAATGCTTTGAAAGTGTTACTCAAAAATTAACTCCGAGAAACTGGAATTCACACTGACTACCTGAAATTGATATGCCAACACTCTCAAATTACCTCAGTAGCTTTTGCTGCTGATCACTAGAGTTAATAAGGGCAAAGAAGAATATTAATTTTTGCTTTTAGACCAACACATTTAAAGCTCTGAGATCTACAGAAATTGTATTACAAGGTTCAGAAAATCATTAGAATATGTTTGACTGTCTTTCAACACTTCTCGGTTACTTGTTGTCCTGCTTTTACAATTGCTTAAAATCAAACAAATAACATCTATAAAAGCCAATCTTGAGATAAGCAGGGATCAGTGACCCAGTTCAGGTCAGACACAAGACCATTGTTGCATGTGTTCATTTTCTCAGTCTCATGGATTGGGGGTGCTGTAAGGGTCAAATGATCGTGAAAAACCACAGTGATGTTCATCCCTGTGACTTCAGGAAACAGAGGCCACACACACACACTGGAAAAAGTTCTGTCTGTCACTGCTTCCAGCTAGGTCCTTACAATTTCCTTCAGACTTTGTTACTCCTCTACCCACGCAGCGTATGCAAACAGAAAACCAGATTCCTGTTTGGCTATGCCTTCATCTATAATGGAAACAAATTGGATCTCTCTCGGAGCAGCAAGTTGTTGACATCAAAGCCTTCACAGTCAGAGACGTGACTGCTCAGTCACAAACATATTGATAAAAATGTAGCCACCAAAGGAAGTTAGAAGGAGAAATCGTTCACCCCTGAAATAACATTTCAGATAAACACTAAAAACTGCCCTAAAGAAAGAGAAATATAGAAAGAAGCTTGCTATATATAAATAACATGCAAGTTCTTCAAAGTCTCATGAAGTCTCACCTAGAGTAAACCCAGTGACTATCAACCAATTTATCATATGCTGCAATTACTTAAATAATAAGGGGATGAGCAAAAGGACCAATTTCAAAGTGTCATTTAAAACTCAAGCACTCTTTTCCAAGGCAGATAGTGAAGGTGAAATGCTGTTCTCTAGAAATCTCTTTAAGGTCAAATTATTTTGTCCAAATTAACCCCTAGAGTCCATTTCACTGGCATTGCACCAGAATTGAATGCAACTGCAGGGTCCAAGGAAACAAATAGAATTATATCAACCTAACTTAAGCAGGAATTATAGGAAACTGCACACTATTTATATACTGAATGAGAACTTCATATCAGGTATGTGGAGATAATTTATTGTTATACCAGGTATTTTGGTGTTGTTTTTGGTTTTTTTTTCTTGTTTATTTTTTCCTAAAGTTTAAAAAAAAATCAATTACAGCCAAAGAAGTCTAAGAGCACAAAACTCTCATGTGAAGCAAACCTGGGGGAGTTTGTTCCTCTAAAGCTGCTATGCCATATTCATAGAGCTTTGATTCAGAAATCATTCCACTGAGCCTTCAAGGAATTCCTTGGCTTTAAGGAATTTAACAGAATGTTATATAGCTTAGAGGCTGAACCTGTAACATTTTATAGATAATTGTATTCCTACCATGCAGTTCTATCCAAAGAGCTTAAGAAACATAAAAATGCATTATTCTCTAAAAATTGATAGAAATTTAGAGCGATTTCTATAAAGTGGAATAGAATACTCAATGGAGAGTTTATGCTAATGGCAGAGAATAGAAAGTTTGGCATTGCTAGCCACTATGAAATAAACCCATCACAATTCCTGAATAAATCTGAATGAGAACACTCTGGACTGGGACTTTGCATCATGTGGCCATAGCATTTTTGATTCAGGGTGGAAGGTCCCCAAACCATGATTTTATTCTGTCTAACCACAGCCATGTTTTGGTTTCCTGCCTTGTAAATTTGTTTCTGTGTTTTTTCTTAAATGAGTTTTCATCACCTGATTTTTTATTGACTGAAAAAGTCTATCATATCTCGGTTTTTTGGCCTTAGCCAAATTAATTTCTGGATAATCCCTTATTTTTCATCATAACCATCATAAAGATAGGGGAGCGCAAACTTGCACAAAGTAGTCTTAATTATCCACAGGTTTAAGGCAAGTTCTCAGTAAACCAACTTTCACAAAAGTCTATGCTTCAGAAGCTAAAGAAATGTGCATAAACAACAGAATAGAAAAAGGAATTTTGTGTCTTAGATGTAATAGATAATTCTTATCCAGGTTCCCTGACAGTGCTCAGAAATCTTCTCTATCAACAACAAAAGGTGCTGATCACCTACATACAGTATAATTTAAAATTCTGAAAATGTAGCTTTAAATATCCTGGAACCAGTTTTCAGGAAGGGCGAAATACTGATAAATGATATCTGTTCTTGGTACTGTTGAAAGGAATAATTACTATAGTGTGTTTCAGAGACTCTGGCTACTACTTGAGCAGACTGCCCAGACTGCTGGGACAGCTCAGAGAAATAAATTGCACTTTCTTTCTTAGGCATTTGTAACAAAGCTCTCCTCTGCACTGCTGTGTAAACACCAGGGCTCGGAGCTCTTCTTTTTAAGTCATGAAGTAGCATTCTCAGTTGCAATCATGAAATAATTGTTACAGCAAAACCTCCTTCCAAACACAGCCAAGTGTTTATGCATATGAGCATACACATTGTTCATGGACATCTGCATATTCACCTGAATATTAGCAACTTATGAGTATGTCTGAACCAGATGAGCTCTGAAGAAGTAAGTTTACCTATGAAGACCCAGCAACGCTGAAGTCTCATTTCAGCATGAAACAAGGACTGAAAAAAACCCCAATGGCTTAAATGCTATTTTACAGCATTTAAAAGCTTTAATATTACTATCATTCCTCCCTCTGCTATACCTTTCTGCATAAGCTTAGTGTTTTTGTTAGAAAAGCAATTTCTTGCTACAAAAGTTGAACAAAAAATAGCTCTGGTCATATCCTATTACTCTCAGTCCAATATCTTTGCCCCAACAAGTTTCTTTCATTATTTCTCAAAGGTAATACTGGGAAAAAATGATTGACGTGTAGCTTGTTGTGTAACAGCATCTGCAACACATGAATGAAGACAGCCAGTTTGAGAATAGATTAAATTATACTTTTGTTTGCCTTTGGTTAATTGGAATTTATTAAAAAGTTGCTTTTTACTACAGTCTGCAGTAAGAAGCCAAGGTGAAATGTGGTCAGTGCACATCACTACTTACAGGAAATAATTTTTGTTATCAGAATTGGTTCAGGGAATTTATAACTGCTTAGAGGCTTAGAAGCCATCTATAGAGTGTGCTTTTCTTAACCATTCTGCAGGTTATAACTTACATATCTGCAATTTGAAAGTCAAGCTTCTGATCTACGAATAGTGAGCAAACTGCTTCTGCTTCTTACCTGTTAAGATTTTCATCTTAAATAGTTGAAATGCTAAAGGCAAGCAAGTGTGTCAGGGGTAACCAGGAGAATTGGGGATCTTCATTCCTTGGCCTTAAGCTGGTTTTAAGGTTAGGATTTTTACTTCTTAATCCATTTAGTCAATTCCAATAGAATTTAAAAGGGCAGAGTTAATACCAGTAAGCTGAAAGCTAGATATGTCCTGAAACCCATATGAATTACTCTGGGTGATAAAACTGGAATTTATGAACAGTACCCCACCAAAAAAAAAAAAAAAAAAGAAAAGGAAAGCCAAACCAAAATAAAGCACTTCCCATTTAATACTTACTTTATCAAGAAATCTAAAGAAGGCTTTTCTAAAATCAATTCTATGTGCTAACCAGCTAGACAGTACTTAATGCAAGATATGCAAAGACTCACCTTGGAGATAACTGCTAACATAACAGAAATGAGTGATAAAACATTCCTTGCTGGCATGAAGAGGGAGAATCACTATACATTTTCCTTAAGTTCTTATATGCACAGGAAACCATCCTGTCCTAACTTTTAAAGATGTCATGCTCTGGTTGCTTGAACAGGGTTACAGCGACTACAGCACTTTGTTCTGAGGCCTCCACCCAGGTGCAGGCTGGACAGCTGCACACACCAGGTGCCTCAGGTGTCACCACCACAAAATGAAAGGATTGTTCATCTGCTTCATGGGGAATTCCATGAGCATAATGGCCTTCCAAACAGTCAGTCATTATGCATGCACTAGAGGGGCAAAGGGAAATATCCATCATTTCCAGAATTTCTGCCATTTGCCTGAAATCAAAAAGACAAAAAGAGTCACAGTCTTTTTTATTTTTTTTTTTCTGCTGTAGTGAGAATGGAAAGCATTTAGATCTGTGGTTAACAGTGGGATCCATGTACTGTCCTCATAATTTCCAAAATATGGTAAGAAGCAGATCTATGAAAAATGAGATGTAAAAATCCAGAAAAAGTAAACTGAAGAGAAACTTAAATTATCACCATAGGAGAGAATACATAGCGCTTTTTGCCTTAATTTCCCTGACTATTCTTAATATTCTTGAAAATTTTCTCAGATCTTGCTGGACAACCATGTGAACTGGGCAGAGCTCAGGCCAAAGGGTGTGTTTTGACATTTGCCGAGTGCCTAGAGACTGATTTGCTCTATTTCTGCATACACCTCCTTGGATGAGGGATGCCATCACTGATTTTGACCTGTCAACATTTTTAAAGTAATATTTAATATTTACCTTAAAAATAAATTAAAAGCCACCATTTCCCTTTTCTAAACAAATATGTTTATACTTGTTCCATAAAACTTTACTATTAATAAGGTGGTGGAATATCTGTCCCTATAGAAAGAGGCATCCTGCTGTGACACACTATCTTGTTTGGCTTTCATCACAGAGAACATTAATGCAGTTCCTGCTGGGATAAAGATTTATAGTTTCTTAGATTTTTGGAAACAGTTAAGTAAGGAGCTGCACCGAGTTTCAGTAAAAGGAAGCCAGAACATTCTACAAAATTTGAAATAAAGCTCCCTATTTAACTCTTCAGTTCCAACTGGAGGAGCTAGAAAGGAGACAACAACTG
This sequence comes from Daphoenositta chrysoptera, assembly GCA_013397915.1. NCBI lineage: Eukaryota > Metazoa > Chordata > Aves > Passeriformes > Daphoenositta > Daphoenositta chrysoptera. Next base: position 55,040 of record VZRO01002366.1, read on the forward strand.
GAGAATCCTGAAAAGAAAGGAAGCCTTTTCTAGAAATGGAACAATCCATATATTTTAGAGTCCTAGCCTTGGCACCTCCACAGTTAAATACCAGGACAAACAGAAATAAGATTGCAACAAAAGTAATTTCTTACCTCTTTGGAGCATGCACTTGGGAAGAAAAGATTCTGTTTGAAGGGAAACCTGGAGCCACAATTAGCAAGGGCAAGCAAACTTGGTTCAAATTCACAAGTTATTCCTCCTGTATTTATTTTATTAGAATGTGAAAGCAAAGTGGAACTGAAGAGAGCTTCCTTAGTTGTTCAGAGATAAGAAAAAAGAATCTTTTTTTTCGCCTGAAAGGCTCAGAAGAAACACTTGGGCTAAAGATGAAGCTTAGGACACTTTGCAAATGTGTCCCTTGCTTATAAAGTGGAGTGTTGTGTCTAGGAGGGAAGAAAGGAGGAGTTGAGAAGTTTGATATCTTTAACCTCTTTTATATCTATTAGCTATCAAACAAAGCAAAAGATGCTAAATGGACTAAATTCCTTATTTGTCACTACAAACAAATCATCTCCAGGAATTCCCCACTCCCCTGCAGACACGCTGAAATGATGCTTTGCAGTTTCTTGTCTCTGGTTCTTGGCCCAGAATGGTGAGATGAAAGGGGAGGGTATAAACTGAGTGGCTGCTGCAGACACCACCAGAAGGACTGGCTGAGCTCTCCCACGTGTCAGCGTGCCAGAGAGGGATCAGCGACCCTGTGGGCTTCAGCAGCACTGGTACACTTTCTTTTCTTTTTTTTTTTTTAATGATATGACACTGGATTTTTCTGTCCAAAGCTGGTGGCTGGAAGCAAATACCTTGGCTTCCTCACATCGACTTGTTAATGTCTGCTCAGAGCCCTGAGGAATTTAACTGTTAACAACAGGACCCAGTTAATGCTGTAGTAACCAAATAAGCTTCTGCTCCCTGACATTAAATAGGCAGAACTATATTAGAAATATTGTATTTAAAAGAAGAAAAAAACCAACAGATACATTTTAGAGTGTGAAAAGATGAACAAACCTCTCCCACTTTTTTGGTTTTTTCTGACTAAGAACCATAGAACTACAGAATATCCTGCACTGGAAGTGACCCACAGGGATCATCAAAGTCCAACTTCTATCCCTGTACAGGACACCCCCAAGAATCACAGCATGTGCCTGAGAGCAATGTCCAAACACTGCTTGAAGAGGGCAGAGTTAGTCTAGGGGAAAAAAAAAAAAAAGACTCTTCCCCATCCTCCCAAAAAATCCTGGAGAAATTATATTCTATTATTAGATTGCTTGAGGGAAATGAAAAAGAGGATTCTGAAGGAGATTTGGCTCTGGAAAATGGGTGAAGTCTGGAAGATGTAGGAAGAAAAGCAGATTTTTAAAAACTGACAGCCTATCCTAAAGTCTCCTGTCATATAAATGTCTCCAAATTAGTGAGTTTCTGTAAAAACTTGGAAGTTTTCACAATTTTAAGTTGGTGGGTTGTAAAGTCATCCTTACTGTAGACTATTCAATTTGATTTTCAAAAGCCAGAAAATTTTTTTTTTTCCTTTACTAATCAAACAAGAATTTTTAACCGTGGTCTCCATTAAAGATCAATGAATGCGTTCCCATAAGCCCTGGGTGAGTTCTGAGAAGTCTTGTGTGAATGATTTGGATGTGAATAGAGCTGCCTGCTCGGATCAGTCAATGCAGTTAATCAGATCTTCACATTGAATACTGTGCTATTTGTAGTGTGCACAAGAAAGAAAATCCTTTGTAGCAGAGACAGAATTTGCACAGTTTTAGCTTCCACTGATTTCTATAAAAGCCATTTACTGACTATACATAGCTTTAAAATAGAATATAGTTGTCACACCCATTGGTCTATAATAGCAAAGCAGTTTGAGAATCGATGGAACACCAGCAGAGGACTGGAGACCAAAAATTTGTCTGTTTTTTTGGGGGAATATTTTACAGTACTATGACAAATAGGACCTTTCAGAACAGTAAGAGAGCAGCAGCTGTTTGCATATGCATCAGGATGGACGATTTTAACAGGCATTAAATTTTCTAGGAATGCAGAAGCACGGCCAAACCTGTAGCACAAATATATGATTACATTTCTATTCCATTTCCTTTGTTCTGCCAGAATCAGGCCACTGAACTGTATAATAAACCTGGTGAAATAAAGATGAATAATTACTGAGGCTCTTTGTTTGGAAGAAATGCAATAGGGTAACTTTCTGAAAACTTTGGCCTATGAGAATGATTTCAAGATAATTGCTGAAAACTGTTGTCATTTACTGCAGCCTTAGTGAATATACTTGTTTTGCTGCTCCAGGAGCATTCAGGAGACAAAACCCACAAACTTTTCCAGAGCAAGATAAGCAGAGACTAGCATTTCCAGGATTTATTTACTACAGTATCAAAAAATGACTGTTTCTTGCTGATGCCTTCCAGCTTCTGTTTGTAACTTCAGATCTACAAACAGTAGCTGATAAAGTCTCACAGCAACTCTGCCAAGAAAGGAAACTGCCTCTTCCATCCTATAGGAAAACACAGTGATTTTTGCCCCAGAATACAAATGCAGACACACAGTTTTTAAAGAAGTCTATGTTAAAATATCAAATGAAAGTCCAAATAATGCTATAACAAAAGAAAATTTGACAGCTAAAATTTTCACTCAGATATAATGGGTAATTAGAAAAAAAATTAGAAAAATAGCTTGAGGAGGGCAGTGTTTCGTTTGGGTGTGAGTTTTTTTCCCCTTCTTTTTTCTTTTTGCATTCTTATCTTCTCAAGCATAATTGGAAAGTACCTTAGCTTTAATTGTTCCTCAAAAAAGGTACCTTAAGCCGAGCAGTGACAGTAAGTTTGAAGACCATCAATTCTGCTAGCCCCTACAATATATACTTTGCAAATCTGTTATGCAAATAATAATCTACTAAACCACAGTTCCTGTTGGAATGCCACAGTGAACTCATTTCCAGCAATACAGGGAAGATGGTTCAACAGGGAGGTCTGAGATCTGAAAACAACACACGTATAATACAGCCTCACATAATTTATACACAACATCAAACTGCTTGTTCTAAGTCTGAAGGTATGACTACGACTCTTGTTCAAATTAGGAACCTACCAGAGTTAATCACTTAATAAATAAAATAGTTTGAATAAAATCCCACCGTTAGTCTGTGTATTTATATCATCAGCCCTGAACAAGAAAAAATGTAAGCTAAAAAGTGAAACTTTCTATGTCAACTACAGGTAGTAACCTACAGACAATCAAATCAGTTTTGGGCATTGCATTGCTGCAGGACTTCAGCCTGAGAGCTTGGCTGGAGTAGGGCATAAATCTGAGAAGCCCAGGTTAACCCTCTGTCTCATCTATCTCATCTGAAAGTCATCAGCCCCACGTCAGAGCATTTACACTGCACTCTGGCATAAGTTAAAGATTGAAATATCTGATGCTAATTTTAGTCCTACTTCTGACTTTCTGGGATTTTGTAGGACTCAGTCAGAACACTGATGCTATTCCAGGGTAGAATTCAGCTGTGCTGTGTTTTACAGAGAGGAAAATATCTAATGCAGAAGTACTGTGTTCACTTGGTGAGTGGTAAAACTGTTTAACAAAAGTTAAATTGTATCAATCTCACAAACCATTTTTCTTAGGCTACAGAGAACAAAAACACTTTATGGGCACCATTACAGTTCCAATACAAATGGCAGAGAAAGGTATGAGATCTCCTAACCCAACAATGGCAAATATCTACCCACATACCATCACTCTCAAAGCAGCTGTTTTCAATAACATGAGCTATGCTTTATGAAAGTGGATATTTAGGAGCAAAAGTACAAAGCAAATCTGTTCTATCATTTTTGACAAAGGGAGAGAATATTTTCTTGTCTCCCTCTCAACACTTTTTTCCCCTTTCTCTTTGCAGAGCAGGGAAGAATATCATGCCAATTCTAAAGTTTTAACCAGTGAGACTAAAGCCATGGTGATGCTTTTTTAATTAAAGCATTTCTCACAAGGGCCTTGAGGTGCAGGAGAGAAAAGAATAAGGCACAGGGATTTAATTTTATGCAAGTTCTTCATTGAATTGCAGATATATACAATCTGGTTTAAATCAGTGAAGGAAGTGAGCTTGAGCAACCAGTCAGGCTCCACTCCTGCATGTTAATGAATACCCTGTAGAGCAGTGTGATATTCAAAAGAAGACTGCCAAAATTATATTGCTTTTATTATTTAGAAACATTCCACAACACAATGTAATGCAATATCACCTCAGCAGAACAGCTAATGCCTTGGGAAGTAGAATAGTTATATCACAAGTATCTCAGCAAGTACTTACATAAGCAAGAAGCACAAGACTGTTCGTGTAAGCCTTTAAGACAGCAAGTCTGCATTTCCTTCTGAGATATTGGCTCTGGCAGAAGGTACAGGAAAAGGCCATCACAGTCCATGTACTGGCACTTTTCCCCTGTAGTTAGAACTAGGTATTGGCGTGGTATTACTAAAAAACCCAGCTTTTAAAGACAGAAGCAAACTTAACAGGATTCTGTAACATTTCTATTAACTCTGTTGATTATATCAGGGGTTTTTTTTCAAAGGCTATCTGAACAACAGGTATTAAAATAACTACTGGGAAAGTGCTATTTTTGAGGAGGTCTGAAAGGTAACCCAAAGTGTTTCAAAATAGTAATTAAATGAAACATAACATGTAAAGATGTGAAGTACTCCCGGCTTTGTTTAGCAGGTGGATGTTAACTCTAGAAAGATCTGTGTGTACTCAGCTACAAAGAAAACATCTCAAATACCTCTGGGAAAGTGACTGTCTCAGGTCAGGACTCCCTGTCCTCCTCTAAGTCAGGTTGCAGAATAAGTTTCACTTGCAGTGTAACACCTTTCTCAGGATGGGCACAATCAAAGACCCTCATTGCAAAATGCCCTGTGTGGAGCCCTGGTTTGTATAATACGGCACAGATTTTGGGCAGGATCATTTATCCCACCATCAGCTCCCTGGAGCTGGACTGTTCCTAATAACTGAGACCTCCACCCTACAGCACTTTGGGATCTGCAAGGCAGACCTGCTTAGTGCACTACAAATCTTTTTATCTCCACTACTTTGTAATGAGAAGATAATACTCATTACTATGCACATGCAGAACTTAGAGTTTATTCATTTGAGTGCTGTTTGCAGTTCTGGCTGTATTAGAAACTCTACTGATCTAATGGAAAAATTTGTCCTATGCCAAATTTCTACAAGCCTTTTCTTCCCCCAGATCTTATACAACATAGGGTCAGTTAGTCAGGAGATCTGCTCTTGTGCCACTGAGGTGAACACGGCTGTTATGGCAAAAGTGAAAATATATGCCATTCCCAGGGAGAAATATGAAAACAAAAAAAAATTTCTGTCCTCTTCTAAACAGAGATTTAGGTTTACCTGTTTATTTCTTTATGTAGAGAGATAGAATAATTTAAGAAACCACAGAAATAAAACCATGTTGCATGCAAGAGGCTAAAGCTTTTCAGCTTACAGTAAATTCTCGGTTCTGAAGCTTCTAGAGAAGCACGTTTAATTAAATTTCATGAAGCCACACTATGCCTTGTTGATATATGCTTATTCAGATTCAAACACTTGTGGAATATGTATAGTTTTATCTAGAGAACAAAATTATTTGTTTAAAACAAACTGATTCAGAGAGGTCGTAATAAATGTCTACCATAATAAACATTATCATAATAAATCACATTAAGTCAGGTGTAAGAAAACTTAACAAATTCATAGAGGTTTAAAGTAACATCCTGTGCCTACTGATCTCCTAGACCACCTTAAAGGTAATTTTTCCTGAATTATTTCACATACCAGTAGCCAAATATACATGTGTAGGCAATGTGAGAGAGAACCTCAGTGATGGCTGAAACATAGTCATTAATCCATTTCTACTATGCAGCTGATGAAATAAAAGTTAATTCCTAGAGATCATGGTCTTCAAGGGCAGAGGTTACAGAGATCATGAAAACCGAATGTGGAGTCCTTGGAAGTTTGTGGCCTTATCTGATATAAATGCAATTGAACCAAGGCCAATTAAATGGGACCTATCAGTTTATACTAGAGGAAAATCTAAATCCTGGACCTCTGGATCTCAGATGTTCAAATGTAGTAACTCTACACCCAACTTGTTTCTGCTAATTAAAGAATTGATATAAAGAACACATTGCTAACAAAGTTTTCTGTATGCCATTTTTGGCACCACTCTTGCCAGACCAAAGTGTTGGGGTTTTGGGGGGCTTTGTTTGTTTGTTTTGGTTTTGTTTTGTTTTTTACCCCCCCAAAACCAGATTATTAACATGACATTTAATCTCAAAGGGAGAAAGGCAAACTCCTTTTGGACTCCATTCACAGTTTTCTTCTCCATTACCCAAATATGCACTGGAAAATCAACAGCAGTGACACTCTTGAAAGTGACAAATAACATCTGCAATGGGAATGACAGGGAAAATTAGACAGACAGAATGTAATTACTTGCATTGGAATCTGGCCAAGACATTCAAATTAGCAACAGGATGATGAAAAAAAATCTTGTAACAAAATCTGAAGTCAAGTAACACCTGGAGTGCTTTTTTTGCTAAGCAAATGCAGTATCAAAAGCTGAAGGATGGCAGCAGCAGCCAGAAACTTAACAAGACTGATCCTAACACCAGGTGGATGCCACGTGTCGGATACACACAGCATATCTGCCTGAAGGATGTGGCAAACCACCTCTAGCTCTTCCTCAAGCATGAAGGGAATTAAAATCAGCTTCTGGACAAAAGGACTAGAACACACTGGCATGTGGCTGGTGACCTCCGGGTCCAGGAAGTGTAGAAAAAGAAGTTGGAAAAATTGTCATCAAGGATAGAATAATTAGAGCAAGTTTTTCTTGATGTGTTACGTTTCGTTACACTTTCCAGAAGAGATGAAATAACCGCAGAAACTGGTTCTGACTTTTTCACTGTGATTGAATGAAATAACATTTATTTTCTTAAGATTTCATCTGTAGATTAGCTCTGCCGAATCAAAAACTAAGAAAACAGATCAGATGCTCTGAAAACTAAACACTGCATAGGAGAACTTCTGCTATAACATAAAACCCCCATCTGCACCTATGCTGCTTAAAGAGGAGCTGGGCTTAGTGGCATAATGGTCTCTTAACTGTTCAAATTAATTAGAATTTGATTCTAGAATCAGCTTACTATCTTCCCTTTTTCTACTCCCCCTCCAATGTAAAACAAACCAACAAAAGATGTTTCTGCTATGGAGAAGTAAAGAAGTTGGAAGGACAGTGAGTAAATCAAGGCTGGACACTGAAGGATTGTCTGTTCCCCATCCCTGCTTCAGACTCTGTCTGGTTACAGGCAGCTGGAAGATGCAGATTGGCTCCTACTGAATTTTCCAAAGTGGCCCTTTCTCCTGCCTGCAGCTTCTTTCTGTACAAGGAAGATAACAAAGCTTGTTTTCTGGGGAAAGCAAAAGATAAAAATAATGTGTCAGTAACTGATGCGTACAAATGTTATGTTCTCTTTAGATAACTCTTGTATGAATCCAGAAAATGAAGATGGAAAAATAAAATCTAAACTTGGTCTTGGATTTACTAGGAGGCAAAAGCATGAGGCTCCTAATTGTTATGGAATAAAAAAGATAGTAAAACCAAAAGGTTTAGCTTTTAATAAGATCACCTGTCAGATTTTATCATGATACATTATTAGGGCTAAGGAAATGCTCACTCTGTGATGCAATATGGAGCACCCTCTTGTTGGAACACTGGTTAAATCCCAGTTGGTTTAAAAACAAAGGTAACATGGCTGATGATAGTTTGAAGATCCCAAGTTATCCGCAATAGTTTGTGGGGATGGATTTGGCTGAAGGAGAGAAGCACAGTCAGTAAGAGAAGTCCCAAAATCTGAATCTGGTGCTTTTGACAGAGTGCTGGGCAGCTCTGCAATACCACAGCAAAGTAGGAGGAGAAAAGTAAAGGACACAGGCACAAAAAAGACAAACAAAACTGCTGAACTAGGAATTCCAGCAAGAGCCACAATTATAATTTCTAAAATAACCTCCGTTCAAGTAATTTCTGTGAAATTTTGGCTTGAGAGATACTGTGTTATATAATACAGTCGCACTCCAAGTGTATCTGTTATCTAAGCTTATTGCTTGTATTTTGTTTACCCACATCTAGATTTCAAACCATCCTGCTCCCTTAATTTCAAACAGTAACTTTTTGATTCTCTAACCTGTAGGCAAGCCAACATCAGAACAAGCAAACAGCTATGGATCATGCTCTGCTGGTTCTCAGAGAAGCAAGAAAAAATGAAGTAAAACTTTGAAGGGACTTTGAATATCAGAAGCATCTTTATCAACCCCTGAAGTCCAGAGTATTTCTGAGTGTCCTAGGTCACAATGTAAGATGTAACCAAAGGCATGTATTCTATTACCATCTTCACAAGCTGTTAAGGCAGGTGGGCAGTGGTTGTTATCTCCTTCCATGACTCATCCTTGATAAGCTCCCTTGTACTTGATAAGTACATTTACAGTACCTCCAGGAGCTGTCTCTGTTTAATGGGCAATCAAGGACCCACTGCATGACTCACAGAATTACATAATCCCACTGTGAGATGCCCTGCCCAGGGGGGAGGAGCCAAGCATTCCCACCTGGATATAATGTGGGGGTTGGAACAGCACAAGCAGCCTTTTTCCACTGGATTCCCAGAGGAAGACCAGACCCTTCTACAGGATCACTGCTTCAACAGAACCATCACTCCAGGAGGATTGCAGCCACCGTTTAATTGGACTGCTACCCACACCCTGACTGACAGGGTGCCAGGTTGTATTCTGACTCTGTCAGTGGGGTTTTTTTGTACTATTGCATTTATTTTATTTTTTCCTATTAAATTGCACTTCTGACTTGGAGTCTCTCACTGGTTTGCTTTTAAACCAGTACACTGAGTTATGCAAACCTAAAGCTATAGAAAGGATGAGAAGACTGGAACAGACTTAAAAACAGCCTCAAATATTACTGCTGCTCAGAGGCTACAGGCAGCATGAAACATCCCACCAGAAAGGTGTGCAAGGAACAGTTTAATGAGGATGTTTCTGATTTACAGTCAGCAGGATAGGAAAAACATTGTTCTGCCATCCTGATGAGACAGCCTGAGTACACCCCAAAGAAATACTCAACACATTTCATTCTGAGTCAATAGTACTGATAACCCAGCAAACTGGCTTCAAATCATCACAGTCCATATGTTTTCTAATGCCTGGTCATACTCAATGCCACTGCTGTTACAGAGCTCTCCTGGGTTGCAGTGTATTCTGTTACCATCTACGTGAGCTGTGCAAACCAGGTGGGTGCTGTTCCTTGCCTCCTCCCTTTGGACTGTCTTCTGTTAATGGCCCATCAAGGCCTCACCACATGACTGACAAAATTACATCATCCCACTGTGAGATGCTCCGCCCAGAGGGAGGAATCAAGCATTCCTAACTGGGATATAAGCTGAGATTTCGAACACCACAAGCAGCCTTTTCCACTGGATTCCCAGAGGATGAGAGCTACATAGTCACCACTGGATCTTCTGAGACCAGACCTTTCTACAGGATTTCTTTTCACTGCTTTCAACAAGACCACTTCATTCGGACTGCTACCAACACCCTGACTGACAGGGTGTCAGGTTGTATTCTGACTCTGTCAGTGTTTATTTTTTTTGTACTATTGCATTTATTTTACTTTTTTTCCCTCTTCCTATTAAATTATATTTCTGATTTTGAGTCTCTCACTGGTTTGTTTTTCAAACCTAGACAAGAGCCCGTTGAACCCTTTCTATTCCTGACCCAGGGCCAATAGGTGCAGCCAGATTCCCAGTGCAAATGGATTAGAGTGGGCAAGTGTGCCATGAGGTCCAGCAAGGCAGACAAGCTCCACAAACTGGGAAGCAAGAACTGCATGCCAGCTACCTAATTGTGGAGTTGGTGCCTGCTGGGAAGCCAGCTGCCTTCCCAGCCTTCCAGATGGAAATGAGAATGTAAAAGATAGTGGACAATGAAGGGTACATGAAAATCAAATTAAATAAACACTACTTGCACTACAATTGTGATCTCTTCTGACTGACCTTTTTTTATGAAAAGCACTTCAGCGTTTTCCTTTTTGTGCATGAGATAAAAAGGTTGAGTATGGAAGAAGGTGATGAAGCAAAAAGTACATTGGAGCAGTTATATTTAATCTGCAAGTATAAAACCACATATAGCAGCTATGAGGGAAAAGTTCAGAGGCTCCTTTTGAATTATTACAGTTTGCACTTTTAGATTAATATTTTCAAAGTTCTTCCATTTTACAAGCTGAAATAAATGCTTGTATTTTCTTCTGTCTCTGTGTAGCAGGGCATATACCCCCTCTCCTCACCACAGGTGGCCAGTGCAGATAGGAGAGATAACCCAGGCAGGCAAGGCCCAGCAGGTATCATCTTCTGGTGCCTAAAGGTCTACAAGCCTAACCAAAAATCAACACCTTGGAATGGAGAACAGATGTGGGAAGTGATAAAAGAAGAAACATAGGTGAACAAAAGGCCCGCTTTACATTATAAAACGACTAAGATTATCCCAGAGGCAGAAGTCTCCTACACACACCCTGAGAACATGCAAGGGACTTCTCCCTGGAGTCTGGATGTGGGTTCCGTGGTTACTTTCCTGGGAATTGAGGTAAAAGGATTTTGATATGTGATCCATCACAACTGGATGGTAAGGAACATTGGATCCTAATCTATACTATTTCTTTGCTAGCTGTAAATTTAACGGTACCTTTAACACCACGTGTAATATTAGTTGTCTCTTTTTGTCCTCATTCCTGTGTAGTAATAGTCTGTTTTAAGTCTCATGTCTGTTAGTTTTGTGTCTATTAAATAAATAATTCATTCTATAATAGACCGAATCAGCCATTATTAAAGATCTTGCAAATGAGAGTGGTTCTTGGGCTGCTGGCCCCCTCCATAAAACCACTGCCTGCTGCTGGAGGCCTGGGCAAAAGGCAGAGACTTATTTAAACCCCCACATCTAATTCATAACACTCTGTTTTCATGCAGACAGTGATGCCAAGACTTCCTATTAGTCTTAATCAATGAGAACAAGAGATAGCAGCTCTTTGGAGCCCCAGAAGTGGGTAGGTAATTTCTGACTCACACAACACTTAGATGATGCCTGAGATAAGATGAACACTTATCTGAACAAGCTTCCCTATACAGAATATTAGCAGAGCATCAAGGGTTGAGTTCCAGCTGGCTCACTGATGTCAATACTATGATATTTATTTCACCGTGGCATATTTATCCTTAATTACATAATAAACCATTTTCAACAGTGTTGCTAGTACATGGTCCTGGCCATTAAACTACAACTTAATCTGTTAAAGTCAAAATCTCATAAGGTCATTGCTGGATTACAAATCACTGCAACTTCATCCAAATCATTAGACAATCCTCCCAAAACTCTGGATTTGACCTCTGTCATCAGAGAGTTCAGAAAGAAAAATATATATTTCTCTACATGAATTCAGTGCCCAAGTAGGGTAAGAGCTAATTCAGGTAATATCACACAGTAAGTTTAGAGTTACATAAAGAAAGATACAAGTTTTATTACACAGAGCAAAGGGGAGAATAGATAGGATCAAAACAAATCAGAATATGAAAAAGTAGAAATGATGGGAATTCTCACCTGTCTTTTTCTTGAGATACAAATATTTTGCAAAGATACAAAATGAGTTTTTAGGTCTTACAGTTATTTTCCTCCACAAGAAACAGCCCCACCAGATTTTACTGCCAGTGAGGGTATTACTTGTGCCAGTATTCATATGAAAGAGTCAACTGATTTGAAGCAGAACAATAATCAGGTAATGTATATTACAGAATCAAACTTAAATCCCTTTACTATTAATTCAGCAAGTTAAATAATTCAGTGCTCAATATTGGAAGAGAAAAGTGTATTTTCCAGAGTTTCTAAACCTACAAAGTGCTATGCACAAACAGCAAACAGAGATTTAAGAAAAAGATCAGAGAAAAATATTTGAAAATTACTCTTGTATAAGGAAAAAAATGTAGCAAACATAGGAAGACTACTTGATTACCAAAGCAAAATTTGTCCAGCTTTATCCAGCAGTACTTTAGGAATTGCCTGAACTGATCACCTACTGCTTCTTTACTGAACTCCTAGACTATTATATGTGATAGGGAGGATAGATGAATCCTGGATTTCTCTCCAACATATGTTTTAAAATAACAAATGTGTTGATAAACATGGAATGCTACAATTCTACATCCCTAGTTACCTCCTCAGGGGGTATTTTCATAAAATCCTTATTAGACAGCAACTGCCTTCCAAAACATAACACATACAGAGAGAGTCAAAGACCATTCTAAAGATAATCAAGTCCTTCATACTACTGTCCATGGATTTCCTTCTTGTCAGGAACCCACCCTCTAAGTACTATTTGTCTTTAGTGTAATAGTAGTTATCGCTTTTAAATTTTCTAGTGATGCAAAGTTTAACTGCTAGCCCAGGAAAACCAGAATGAAATTTGCAGAATCACGCATTAAATCTTCTTGTGGATTTTCTTAACCATTACATGGTTACACGAATAAGCCCAGGTTCCTTGAAATATGCCATAAGTAGATCAAATGAGTTGTCTAACTACCTGCCTATTGCTGCCTTATGGGTCCTTTCCACAGAGAATTCTGCCAGTAAAATAAGCCTTTACCCAGGTTCACAACTGATGGAAACTAATTTGAATGTGCCTCACAGTTGGTGTGAATTAGTGGAACCCAGCTGACCTCACTCTAATTTGAGAGCTTCTACCACTACAGATTTGCATTTAGAAATTACTCATCAAGTTAAATTCCAAATACTTTCATATCCTCTCCAATCACAGAGACCATAAGGAGTGTGTGTTCTTTGGCCTTTCAAATGTAATTATTAGTCAGAAAAATACTCCAGCTAAATGAATCTGTCTCTCTTGCCATCTTTTATATTTTCTAGTTCTGCTTTACAATACTTTTCCCTCTACTTTATGTTCCAGAATTCACCTTCTTCTGTTACTACAACTGAATTTAAATAAATTATTTTAACATTTGATGAAATAACTATTAAAATAAAGCTCTCTTTTTCCTTTTGATAGATAGTCGTGTACATAATTCCATATCTTAAAGTATCAGGCATATAGTGATGAGCTAATCCTTTACTCATAAGCAGGGATCTGGCGCTAAGTTTGTGTAAACAACATCCCAAACCCAAGCACATAAGTAAAACAAACCAGTGTTTTTTAAAGTGCTTTCTAAACAAATACAGAATTTGCTCCAAATAGCAGTAGACTGAAAGAATGGGAATAGCTAAATTTTCAGGATGCCCACTCAACGACAAAAGATTAAACTGGCTGTCTTGTGGCTAAATTAATTGGTAGGATATCATTGATGAGTAGATGCCAAGTCCAAGTCCCCAGAGATTCTCAGACCTTTAAATTCCTACAAATGTCTCCTGGAAGGGGTTTAGAACTCAGTCTATATGGCAGGAGTCAGCCTCCTCTCTTGTCAGCATACGTGCAGCTGGCAGCGGTCCCTGCATCACCGCAGAGCCTCAAGTTCACTTTTCCTTCTTATTCCCTCTGTGGTTATTCAGAACACCCTTTATTTCCTTTAGCATTATGGGAGTTCCTTTATTTCTCTCCCCTCAAACTGGTATTTATCAGGAAACCATTTTTGGCATCTAACACCTACACAGCATCTTTTCTTTCTGTTTTTATCGTATCTATGACCTTAGAATGTCTCCTGTCGTTTTTCCACCTGACACTGCTGTAGCTACATGCCAGATATCTCCAGGTATAACAGATGGTGGAGGAGCTGTCTGTATTTTCAGTCCAGAGTCAATCTTTTCAACAGGTTATGACAGCTTATGGAACTATTTATCTTTCTTTATGCTTTTTCTGCCTTTTCTTTATTATTTAAAAAAACCCCACCAGCCTGTGCTTTGCAGCAAGCGAGGGCAGTTGGAACAAGGAAGATGTTTGGGGTGGTGCAGGGTTAATCACAGTTTTGACATGTGGGTAGATGTGAAATAGTTCATATTACTAGGATTGGGAAGATCTATTTCTTCACACATCTTTGTAAAAGTATCATTTAAAGTCTGCTTATTATAATTTCTGGCCTTAAAAGCCTCTGTCATGTCATAGTATGGGAGAGAGGGGAAGAGGCAAAAATCCAAGTTCTATTTAGCATTTCTATTGCTTTTTAATGATCTCTTTAGAATCTTAAGTGATCATTTAATATCTTCTGTCATCATTTTTTTGGTCTCACACAATCCTAAACATCACTGTTGGTTTTCATGGCTTTTAGTTCTCTAGCATTTCCAGGCATCAGCAAACTTTTACTCCTGTCTAAGCTGGCAAGGATAATAGTCATATCCATCACAACAGGAATTCAGTGACAATTCACTGAGCTCATCCTAAACATCCTCAATGCAGTTCATTACTTGCAAGTCCATAAAGTCTGTTTTTCCTATGCTCAGTGTGAATCTGTCCCATTTCAGCTCCTTTCACACCAATGTCTCTTATACTTGGAACAACAAATGCTGCATATTCCAGCTCAGTGACATCAGAGCCTGTGAAAAGCCACTGCCTCTCATTTAGGCCCTTTCTTTACAGCCACAATCTATCTTTTTTTATAGTCAATTAATAGTTTTAATGTCTGCTAAATTCTGGTTTGTTTTTTTTTTTTTTTTTTTTTTTTGTGGAATGGAAGATATAAAAATTATTTTCACCTAATATTTCTGACAAAAATTATAGCATCTCCTTAGCAACCTCTTCTCTTTCACCTCTTTCCCAGGATCTAATTAAAATTTTGTTATTTTCTCCCCTGTTCATATTTTTATCTCTGTTAAATGCATCTGTGCCTGCTTTCACCTGTGTCTCCTCATTAACATCTAATTTACTGGTATTTAATTTTGCTAGGAATATCTTGAATGTAGTTTTACAGTAACCTATATCTCTTATAAGTTTATTTGAGATTAGGATCAATGCATATGCCTTTTTCTTTCGCTTTTACTTCTCATAATATGACAAGTCCCCTGGAAAATGATGAATTGTTTATTATTTTTTTTCCAGGAATTCCTAGCATCTGCTTAGATATTTATAAATTGATTTCCACATTCTAGCAAAGCAAAAACCAAATGATCAAAACCCATAGTTTATTTCACAATTTGTATCCTCTAAAAACTAGAAAACAAAGTATTGTTAGAAATACAAGCAATAGATACCCTGTGAAAATGAAGTTCAAAGTGAAGTATGTAAATAAGTAACAGAGAGCTCATTTTAGCAGCATTCAGAATACACGTGTAAATGCACACAGATATCTGCTTTAAGCATATTGTTAATCTGAAAACTGTGGTGTTAGAACATTTCTCTGAGTTTTCTCTAGGGTGCACTCTTTGGGTGCCTGCACATTTCACCGCACAGCCTCAGATTGCTGAAATCACAAGTTTGGCAGAAACAAGCATTGTTCTGCTTCTTTTCTAGTTTTTTTTTTTTT
>VZRO01002366.1:70663-153189 GCA_013397915.1 Daphoenositta chrysoptera
TTTTTTGGTTTTTTTTGTTTTTTTTTTTTTCCACACTAGTTTTTCATATTTAGGGTTGAGAGGGAAGAAAAAAATATACCATGTGGAGGCCTGTTCAAAGTGAAATAGATTTGTGACCTTTTATTTACACTGGGAACAAGATACTTCCTCATGATATAGAAACATAGCTCCTGAAAGCAGAGACTCTGCTGAATTTCCCACTCAGGCAATACCTCCCCAGTTTAATGGATAAAAGCAAATCGAAGCAGAGAAACTTTTTTCCCTTCCCTTGAAAGAAGCAAAACTTACAGCAACACTGGCAAAATCTGCAAATGTAGCTTTGGCCCTAACTAAATGTGAAGATATGTAGAAGAAAAAAAAAATATATATATCAAAGCTCAAACCTACTGTTGTCTCTTTTGAGAGGAAGCAATAAAATCCAACAATTCCTCCTCCTCTCCTATAAATTTAGCACTTGGCTAAATTTATTGAGCAGTTATTTCCAGGAAGCTTTCTCCACAATCATCCTGTCTTCTTTTTTCTCACTACAACCAGCAGAGCTGGGAGAAGTGTGACCTTCTGACAGAGGATGGCACTGAGAGGAGACAGAAGAATTAGATGATAACTGGGCACAGAGCCATCAGTTCTTTAGCTGGAATATTTTGCCTTTCAAGGTTTCAGATTAAAAAGTGTGGGTAGGGGTAAGGGAGAAGGTTTAAAGAGAGCTTCTGGAAGAGAGGGAGAATGGGGCAGGGAAAGCTGCAATGTAAGCAATATAAATAGATTTGCAGGATCCTTTGTGTGTCCTGAATGGGAAACTTATCAAAAAGAGCAAAAAGCTGTTCTGACAAGATAACACAGTGAGTGGTATTAGGAAAAAAAAAGTAATCTGTTAACAGATCTTACAAAAGGCTTTTTTTTTTGGTTACGTAAGTGCACTTGGGCATTCATAAAGTGAACACGGCAAACCTCTCGATGAATGGCTGAAAGTTTAAATGGTTGGTCTCTGAGCACACAGAAAATGCTTAAGGAGAAGTTGGTTATGACAAGCAAAAACTTTTCAAATGGCAAGATGCTGACAGGCGATTCATTGTCTGTCAGAGATATCAACACAGTTTTCAGGAAATATTTAACTCTTTCCATTATTCACTTTCTATGTGTGACTGGGGTTTGTAGTATTTTTTAACTTCTATTTGTGTCTGGGAAACAGCAAAAACAAGTCGTGCTCCATCTGCTCAGGGTAAATAAGGATTATTTCATTGAAATTAGACTTTTTTTGAAACCTATGTTGACTTACTGTTTTCTTTGGTTTTTATCAGCATATTTTGCCTCATATAATGCCACTTCAATGTTCTGCTAACATTGGATGCAGGGCATGGGGGTATTATTTTTACAGGCTTGAGAATCCCTGTTGGGATGAAAAAGCATAGTCTCTTACGTTTGATATATTGTTTTAATCCATACTTATCACTGCAGATCTAAAGTGCCAGAATTATTCAGCTTGCTGTAAAATAATTACAAAATCACCAGGCATTCTTGAGAAATTTTTCAAGGAAGTTCAAAAAATCAAAAAATTCAGGGTGCATTCATCAGAATTTTGAAGCAAGGAGATAAGTTACTTGAACTGAAACAAAAAAATCTGAAACAGATCTAATGTCCAGGCTCTGCTGTAAAGGAGAACATGTGTCACCATATTCGTTCTCATTCAAAGTTAACTAGGCAAGAAAGCATTCACAGTTCCTGGTAACCTTTTCTGAGAAATTAAAACACATTTTCTTACATAAGAACATAAGGAATGGCCTATTGAGTAAGATATTACTGCGTGTTGTGTTCTGCTCTGGACAGTGCCATACAACACAGTATTGAGAAAACAAACAGGATTTTCCTTTTAGAACAGTCCCCTGGCCTTGCTGTTCTCTTGCACCCCATCCCACTGTGTTTGTGGATCTAGAGCACACATTGCTGCAAGGTCCGCTTTAAGGAGCAATTAAAAATTTTGTCTTTTTACAGAAATGTGTCCAATTCCTTCTACTCCTTGCTGATACCGTTCAGCTGTCACCTCAGCCTGTTGTGGCAACAAATTCCATTAAATTCATAAACGTCTTAATAAAAAAGTATATACTTTGTCTTAAACCAACCTCCCACCAGTCCAACCAATCCATGTTTTTTCTAGCACCAAGGGATTTGATGAACACTTGATTTGATTGAACATTTGATTTTCATTCACTTTATTTTCATGACTTTGTAAACCTTGGCTGTGTCCCCTACTTTAGCCTTTTCTCCTTTTCTCTGAGAAAAGGAAAAAAGGCTCTTTTCTCTGCAGAGTCCCAGATTTTTTTTTTTTTTAGTTTCCTGATAAGACAGTGTCCACATCCTTCCACATTTCAGTCGCCTTTCTTTGCACTTTTTCTAACTCCATCAAATCTTGAGACGCAGAAAACAAATCTGCCTACAGCTGAGCACACCAAGGTTTCATTTACTCACAAAGTGTTGCTTCTCTTTTCCCATTTCTCTTCTGACTGAGCACATAATTTTACCACCTTTACAAACCTCCTAACCTGCCTTTTCACTCTTCTAGCATCCCTGGTTTCTCTTATACTTTATAAGCCTCTAAGTCCTTCTTTTCCAAACTCAAATGTTGTATCTCACTGAACTCTGTTGCACAGAGCAGCCTGACAAGACACATCCCATTCAACAGCAGCCTTCAGCAGCTGCTTCATGTGTCAAGGAACTCTCAGATGCTTCTGTTCGTCTGTTTGCAAATGAGTGGGAATCACAAGAGACCTGCCCACATCTACTCCCAAGCTACTAAAAAACCAAAACAAAACATATAAATTTAAACGACACAGGATAAGCTAAAGTGGGGTTTTATTTTCAAGCTCAGAAATTCCCTTTTTGGTGTGTTGGGAGGAAGAAAGAAGAGAAAGCCTTGGTAAAGCCAATTTTATTTTAAAAAAGAGGATAAATGTTGAGATTTTTTTCCTATAAAGTAAGCATACAATGAATGACCTTAAAAACCTGATGACATTTTCTCTTGGCCTGTGAGCTTAGACTCCTTTAACAGTTCCATCTGTACCACAGGGAACTAGAAACCACTTCCTGCATATGTCAAATTTTGAGCAGGACTTCCTAATATTTCACAAGTATTTCCACCCCCGCCCCCATATTGTACAGAAAAATAATCTCTACTGGGATTTTGTGAGAATTTTGAAGACATTTTGCTCTAAACCACTGTTTTAATTACCTGTACTCAAACATCACACTCTTGGCTTTGCTTGACTCAAACAAGAAGATCAGCTGCTCATTTTTTATTTAAGACTTTGGTCCTTTTCTCACTTTTAGCAAAGGTTTGTTTATTTTAAGCCTTGAAGCTGTTCTAGTCAGCTCCCCTCATGCTGAGAGAAAAACACGCTTCATCCATTACTATCTCTTCAAACCTCCTAAGGAGATAATTAGGCATTGCAATTGATTGCAATTTATTAATCAGACAGTCTGCTATAACTTTTTTTTGTTTTGTTTTTAAACCATAACTTTATAGTTGAAGAAAATGACATGGAAATCTAGCCAGATTTCCTTAAATACAATTCATTCTAAATCATTCTTGTTTTCTTTTTATCCCTTATGTCTTGTCTAATATTTTAAATGGATAATGGAAAAGTGTTCAGTTACACTGTTATGGCACACAGCAAATTTGTTTCATACAAGAAAACAAATGGTATTTTATCCATCCATAGTCTACCACTCATTTTTCTGGCTCACTCTTTCCCATAACCTCTACTGCCCATCTGTATTATTTATGGCTGATTTAAAAAAACCCCACAACACTATCTCAATATTCATGTCTTACCATCATTGTGGTTACCTACAGCAAGTTTGAGTATAATGTTCCAGCTGTTGCCCAGACAAATATATTTTTTTTGAATTAAGAACAGTCAGCCATGCACGATTTCCTGAGGGAAATGCATATTTGGAAACAAACATATGAAAACATGCTTTAATTTAATTTTGTTCTATTGCTGTGTGTAACAGCACTGCTGAAGGGTTTTCATAACATGTTTAAGGATACCATGGGGACACATTATACTGGCATAATATCTGTGATATGCCCAACAGCATTCCAAAATGAAATGGTGGCTCTGATCTCTCAAACCAGAGGGCTACAGAACAAAAAGCATGAGTTCTTAGCAGCTTGATTCAATAAAGTTCCATCGGTAGTACTACAGCCAGGCAAGTCAGGATCCCTCACCTTCAGAGTGCTTAGATGCACTGCCTGCCCTTCTGGAATGGGTACCAGCTATTACAGTAAAGGCAGAATAATCTTCCAAAGTTCAGCAGTAATCATTTACTGGAAACAGACAACACAGGTTGATTTTTAAGATGCATTTCCAAAACAGTGATTTCACCACTTGCAACAGTGGTGTCTTGAGTTTTTAATTTTTTGAGGTGTTTTATTGGTCTTAGGACCTTTCCACAAGTTTGTAAATGCACAAAACATAGCAGAGGTGCCCTGAATGTTCTGTTATCCATATTTTTGTGATCTGCCTCAATATCAGTTTCATTTCCAAATGTGTCAAACCAAAATGACTCCTCTCTCTCTTCCTGCTGTACTCAAACTCTTCCCAAGATTAAAAGATAACATGCAGAAAACCAGTCATCCTGAAACACTGAACAAGCTTTAAAGCACAGTGTTGGACTCAAAGGGAACATTGTCCTGCGCTTGGGAGCTTTTGGGACAGGGAGACTTGAATTTGAATTTCATTTGTCTCAAGTTGCAATTGCTCCCCCTTTTACCACAAAGTACACAAACCAGCCATTGTTTCTGAAATGCAGAAGTCCTTTCAAATTGGTAATATTAGACTTTACTCCTTCTGTTTTCATCTGGCTGGAAGATGTTGCTCATTTCCAGCTGACCAGAAGGAGAAAAAAACCCGTCAGGTATGCCCCACTCCCAAATCTCCCTCAACTACAACAACAGGAGTTCATTTATTTCCAATTTAGCATCTCCCAGATGAAAGAACTATATAGCAATATATAGTTATAGCAATCATGTGCCGGCTTCCTGACCTAATTCTATTCCTCACAAAACGTTTTCTTTGGGAGACTTCTTGAACAAAACAGCTTCTCTCTCTCAGTTGCCATTTCATAAAAAACCCCAAACAAAACCACACAAAACACCAACCCACCATGTTTTTTGAGTGGACAAAGTTATTCTGAAAAAATTTTGAACAGATATATTGTCTTGACCATTTAGCAGAATGACATTTTCCAGCCTAAGAGAGGGAGAGATGGAGATCTATCCACTCATCTCAAAATCAGCACTGCACTTGCAGCTCAGATCTACAGCAGAAGTTGCAATGTGAACTTTGATCCTGCCTCATCTTTCTCCCCTTCTCCAAGGAATGTACTGAACATGCTTACTTCAGTTTTAAGTCACTTTCATGTTTTACTTGGTTTCTTTTGCCTGAAAACATATGTACATCTGTCCTATATCACTGCAATGAACTTATATAAAAGATTTTTCTTAAAATTCTTTGAAGATCTAGAAAAGAGTAAGAACATTTCATTCAACTAAACACAACAAAAAGTACCTGTGTTAATCCCCGGTTTTGATGTGAGTCAATTTTGCTGGAGATCTGTGAAAGACTTCTTTGGCTCCAAAAGGATGAGCAATCCTACACACGCTTGTTACAGGAAACTGTGTGTTTAATTAAGTGTAGCACTTAACATTGCTACTCTGTCTTGAGTGGGGCTCTTTGTAAATCAGAATCTTTCTCGTTTAAGTCTTCAAGGATTGAATACTGTCGAACTGAGCAGGGGAATTAAGAGAAAGCCACCTGTAAGTGCATGTTTATATGCCCCTCTGATCAGTATTTCACACTGGTGGCACTCTCTTACATTACACAATTACGTTTTCCTTCTCTTGTAGATAACCTGCGAAAATTTACCAGTGCAAACAAAGAGTAAAGCTGCAAAGTATGGCAGGACTAGGTTATGTTGATAAGAATTGCTATTCAATGTCCAAGAACCCTCACTGTTGTCTTTGTAAAGAACTACAACTAACTGCTGTTTTATAAAAAAACATATAAGCTTTTTTCCCCCTATCCCAGCCACTATTTCTAAATACAGAAATCCTGGGAAAAAGCATTTTAGCACATTAGAATATAATCAGCAACTAGGCATTTGAGCTAAAGTTAGGGAATAGTCAACATCCTCATGAGAAATGAGCATTTTCTCTTAATCACAGTGTGCAGCAGCTGATTGTCAAATAGATGTCATTGCTTATTCTGCCAGAGAGAAACCTCTGAGCAGTTTTATTTTTGTGGAGTCTCTTGGTCTAAGGAGAGACACGTTTGTGACATAGAACACAGACACAGAAGAGAAGCACACTGAGGTGGAGGTTACAACACTCTTGCAATGGTCATTCTACCAAATTTTATATTGTTCTGCTTATTCCATGGGATTGTTGAAAGCTGAAGTTTGTGAATAATTGTAAAGAATGATAATATCTTGTACAGAAATGAGAGAGTATCATTTTCTGGAATTTTGTGTCAGCTCACTTGATGCAAGAAACTAAAAATTCCTTATGTATAAAAAAGTACACCTCAGATAGGAAGAAACACGGATATGTGAAATATTCATGTAAAATGTCATCAAATTAGGTGAAGCACATAAATTCACCTAGATTGCCATTCTCTTACACTCTTCCTTATCATTGTATGGGATAGATTTTAAAGATCTAAGCAATAATTCCAATCTGATAATGGGGAAACATTAATTTTGGAGAACATACCAACTAGACCTTATTTGCATGAAATTAATTGACCAGTTTTCCAATCTCTATAAAAATAATGGTATCAGAAGGGTACTCAGCAACTGAACTGCTAATATTGCCTGCCTGCAAGTATCTGCCATCAAGAGTTAGGCAAGTCAGTAATTTAAATGCAGGAACCTAGCCCCAGGGAAACAGTGCCAGGAGCAGCAATTACTTTTCCAAAGTTAAAAAAAGGTAGAGTCAGCACTGGTGAGGTGTCTAAGATAGAATATTTTATTCAGAATCCAGAAGCCAAAACTGATTAGCATTGTTTGCCCAGTTAATGTAAGTAACAATCATGGAAAAGTTTCCCAGCCTGACAAAACAGAGACATTTTTAGAGTGCTAACTATAATATTCCTGTTTCTAAAAGCACCATGGATATACAGCATTTCAGAAGCAGCTCTTACCCAAGCTCTCTCTCATACACTCTTAACTAAGAAAATATGATTATGCCCTTATTAGTACAATTAAATGGTTCCAGTTTATATATGAAACCAGTTTATATCCTACTCATGAAGAATTTTTATTAAGCATTTGTAAGCTCAGACAGGTTTTGGTTGTTTACCTAGCACAGTGGGCAGAAAGGGAATAGCTGGTTCTTCTGTTTCCACAGTATAAATAGTGTTTAAAAGGAAAAAAAAATTACAATTTAGCAGCCTGCATAAGATTCTCCAAATCATCTTTAGTAGCCATACTAAAAAGACTTAATCCAAAACATGGTTTTGAAGAAAAACCCCACAATTTAAAAAATATATATCTGTCGTATTCTTATTTTGAAACTGAACCAAAAGAGTTAAGGTAAAAGCAAGGGGACCATGCAACAGAAACTGAATTGCAGTCATCAGCATAATGAAAACAAATTGTTGCCATGTCCATGCTGGATTTTATCTGCTCCCCTTCCCTGCCTCTCACAGCAAATGACAGTAATTACTGCCTAATACTGCTTTTGGACAGTGTGTGAAAAAGCAGGGGAGAAAAGGAAAGACTAGAAGCTTAAAATACAGCAAAATATTCAATTCCTTTGCTAGATTTTTGGCATTAATAGGACCAGGCTCACTCAACTTTTTAATTATCAAGAACTTGCAATCAAGGTGTTGTGATGACAGTGGAATATATTTATACCGTGAGGAACCTACAAGGGCTCAAGACCTTATGAAAACTCATAGGTGTAAGCTACTGGCAAATTTTGTATCTTTATATAATGATATCAGATTGTGTATAAAAAAAGTTTTAATGAAGGCTTATTTCTCATCTAAGTGAAAAAAAATTTGATCACCCCTCTTTATGTGCCTGCTTGAAACAAATAACACTGATCCTAGTGAATAATATCAAACTCTGGCAGATCCCTTTGATGTTGTATACGTCTATGCCACTCAAAAACCTTTGTTAGGAGAATGAGTTATGCTATTATTATTCTCCATTAACACGAAGAAATTATTCAACAGCATTAATCATGTGCAGTTCTTTGCACTTGACTCCCTTCAGTGCTACAAGATCAAAACCTAACCCTTTCATGGCATCTCAGTTGGAATATACAATATCTACTTAAGAACAAAGAAAAGCAGTGTAGATAACTGTATGACTTGTAAACATATAGCTTTTGTCTTTGCAGTGCTGGGTTATCTAAAAGAAATGAGTTACTTCAATCTGGATAAACAGATTTACAGTTCAGGCTGTTGAATGATTTTTTTTTTTCTCCAGGAGTCCAGGCACTCCCCTTTGACAGCAAACAAAGGAAAGCTGCAAGATGACAGCTGGCCATGGGCAGTGGATAGCAATGTACTTTCAAAATGTACTTTCAAACTGTACCTAGGAGATGCTGACTCTTCCCTTGTTTCAGTTTGTTGCCACCAACCCCCTGTAAGGACCCCAGAGGGCCTACAGGCAGGACCAAGTTATCAGGACAGGTGCAGAACAGACAAAAAACATCCTGCCCAGGGAGATTCTTGAGATCCACGGTACAGACAGTATCAGACAGTGCTGATATTGTCTGCCATGGCTGCCTCCAAACCCTGGGTCCAGCACCTCGCAGGGCATCAGGGATTTCAGACCACACTTCACTGCCAAGGAGTGTTTTTTGCTCAGCTCTCACAAACTGTGCTTGTTCCTAGCCTCAACGTGTGAGACAATCTGACACAGGCACTAAAATCCAATCCACTTTCTTAGCTTTATTGATCATGATGCACAATTTCTATCACCCCTCCACATTTTTCTGTCTGTGCAAAGCCCTAAACACCACTAATAAATGGTATTCTGGTTCTTGATATACATGCTTTTCTACCACTTCTGAACACAGCAAAGATTTTGGAAATGGCAGCAGTTGCAGAATATACCTGTGCCATTTTGGTATTTCATGTCATGTCTGCCTCTGAGAGGTTGTTGTAATGTGTGGATCAGACATCAGGGACTGAGGAACATGCAGTTAGCTCAGTCATGCAGAACTGAAGATCAGCAGTGCCTAAAGAATGATAACTTGTTTGCCACACCAGGACAAAAATCATTGAATGCTATACCAAATGATGCAGATGGTGAACCTATTAAAATTTATTGCTTGATATCCAGCCAATTTCTTCCACCCTGGATGTAAATTGACATGATAATCAAATGCTATAAACAAAATTAGAGTGCGCTGTAGTACAGCATGATACACTAAAATTTCAAAGCAGATACCACATAATAGCTACTGTTTCATGATTTCAAAACTTTAGAAAAAAAGTAACTTTCATTGGCACGAATTACCAAAAACATTAGCTAGATACCTTAAAAAAAAAACAACAAACCACAAAAATTCAAAATGCAGACATCCCACAGCACAGATTATTTTTATTAGCATGAAACCAGGAGCAGATTTATTTGCTTTGTTTGAAAGTTACACAATAAAAATTCAGACTTTCCTTGCCTAATGTGTTTCCAATGCATAACTGCCTGGTTTGATTTGGCTTAAGACTTGCAAAAGCAATCAATCATTGTGAAATGCCTATGACTCTCCAGCTCAGTGCACTGCTTACAGAGGGCTGAGCATATGCTTTAAGGAATAAAATCATGAACGTTACCAATTCCTCCTTTCTCTCCCCTCCTCAAGCAATTTTTTTTCGCCCATAAAGAATGGATTTCATTAGAAATATATTTATGACATCTATGAGGGACATGTCCTGCCTTTTCATGATTCCCCTTTATTAATCTTTCCATGTGTAGAGCTACTACTGACAGATGTGTAACATGTCAGTGATAAGGTTAAAAATGAAAAAAATGCTATTGTAATAGTAAGCAGAATTTGGCTTAATTCATATATCTCTTTTCTAGACTGGAAAAATATTCTAGTCAACAGAAATTAACCCACCCTTTTATCTGTCACCACCTACTTTTGAAATCAATCTCTATAACATGACAAAGGAGAAGTCTTTATGTGCCATAATTAAAGCAAAGCTCCATAGAATCACATGTGAAACATCCTGTATTCCTCTGCCAGATTTTGGTGAGACACACTCACATAGAAACAAACAAAGCTGTGAATCTGCTGGTGACATCTCTGTGCCTGTGCAGGGATGTACAGAATCATGAGATGCAACCAAGTCGAGATGATGAAATGTCAGACATTACCCTCAAAATGTGGAAGGGAGCATGTCCTCCACAACCAAATTAATTTCTCTCTTTTTTGCTGCTGTGAACTCTCCCTGCCTTACTAAGGAGCTGTTGGTTTTGCTACCATTGCCTGAAACACTGGAGCAATTCTGCTGTTTGTTGAGTATTTCCTACTTCTGCTCATCTATACAGCATCTGTGTACATCCTGAATCTAAATTAGGCACTCTAGAGAGGGCTGGAAGGAAAGAACCAATGAGGATGACAGAACAAAAGAGCAGGCAAAAAACCTGTTAGAATGGGAAAATCCCTTAATAGAAATCTAGACTACAAACCAATCCAGAAATCATAATTGAATAAATGTTTTCCAAGCCAAAAATCGCTAACAAATAAAAACAAACCCAGGTCAATGACCTGATTTTTTTGTTGTATAGTTTTATCTTCCTTTTCTCTGCTATTTCATCCTTTTCTTGAACCAGTAAGAGCAAGGAAAATGGACCCTGCTATCCACCGAGGCCCTGCTCCTTTCTGCAAAAACTTTTTATTTTCTGAGGGGCTGAATAAATCCAAGACAGAGAAAAAGAGGTATTTATCTTCTAATAATGTTGAAATAATGTCCTCATGCTGCATAATGTCTCATCCAAGTACCTGCTGACAAGGTTCCCCAGTTTGAATAGGTTACATACAATGTTGTTGCCTGGAAAAAGATAAAAAACAACCCCAGAATTTGGCATCAGAGATTTAGATGACGACATACTCTGTTCCATGAAAGCTATTTAAGATAATCAGCATTACTGAACTTCACTAATTATGTACTGCAACTTGTGTTTTGAATACAAATAGGATGCATTTCTCCTTTTTTATCCCTAACACGGAAAGTATGATGAATAATAGGAAGGATTAGGCATTCAGAAACTTACAGTAAAATCCTGTTTGCTTATCAAGGAAAAACAGTCCTAGAGAACTGGCTTGCATGCCACTGTCATTCAATATTTTGGCAATAATAGGGAAGTATTATGTGATATTTTCTAACTAGTAACAATAAATAAGGTATTTTTAACTTGTTTCTGTGTTCAGGGGACAGAGTATTTGGGCACTGCTTTTTTTTTAAATGAAAGCAGTGACAACACAGAACATTACTGTCTTGGCAGAACACAAAGAAAGAGAGATTTCACCTTAGACAGCATTATTCAGAAGCTTTGTCAGTCCTGAAGTTCTTCTCAGATGGAACATATTATTTGAAAGGCAGTTATTTTTAACTGAGAAATTTGGTTCACAAGGGAAATTAAAGTGATCCCTTGCTTTCCTTCCAATTCTTCCGTCCTATTAGAGAAATATTTAGTTGCATTTTCCTAATAGACAACTTAGAAGGAGAAGGATGGACAAGGTTCTAGATCCAATACATGCATGTCTAGTGCTAATACACATTTGTTCACCTCCCAGACCTTTCTGGGCAATCCCTTTAGTATGCTCCCAGCATTGGCTCTACTCAGTAGACAGTGGGATCCTCTGTTATTCTCAGCCCATGTAATTGTGCTTTGATTACTGTAATGTGGCAATAAACACAGCATGGGCTCTGCTGTTGTCTCAAGACTGGGGCCTAAACCAATCCTGTTATTCAGACAGCATCTCAAAGTGCACTAAAAACCAGCTCATGAACAGCTTGAAGCATTTGCCCTTTCTTTGGAATTATTTTGCACAGATCTTCCACATTTCCTTTTTTTTTTCTCCAGTGTAGCAAAGCAAGGTGTATCTGCTGATTAAAAAAAAAATAGATTGCTTAATCAAATAACAGTAATACAAACTCTATGCTCCTCAGGCCACAAATTCTGTTTACTTATGAAAAAAATAAACGAATGCATTTGCATTTTATAATTGGCCAAATGGGTCTGTTGCGCTCCATGCTATTGCCTGCAACACTGCAACACAAAGAATGCTTCTGTAAGTGATTTGAATGACCATTGCCTATTTAGGAGACATAAACCAAGTTTTACTAAAGCAGTTAAGTCAGTCTAATTCCTGAAAGATATATCCCTCTAGAGGTTGATCAAAATGCTGCTGGAAAATGAGGTTTCAGTGTTTACTGTATACTTGCAACCAGAATATACCTCTCATTAAAATTAAGCTCTCATTACAGAACATGAAAGCAAGAGAGACTTGAGGATTGCTTCACATAAGAAGAAAATATTTGGAAGGAAAGGGTTAGGGTTAGGATCAGGCCTCTAGAAAGGATTATTTTTCGATTTTTAGAGAAGTGTGACACAATAGAGAAATATTAACAAAGCACAATCATTTATGCTAAACACATAGATGTGGTAGAATGAGAAAAACCACATGTTTTAATGAAGACCTTGAAGACACAGTCCCCTTCCCCAAGGATAATCCTTTCAGCCTAGTGAAAAGCTATTCTCTGTGACTTCCGTTTTGTTGGTTAAAGAAATTTATGGGATGTGCCAGAAGTTCAGAACTTTTTGACTTACATTCCTCCAGCACTCGGCTTTTGAAAGACTCCCTGCTGCAGAATTTTAAACAGGCAGAACCACCTGTTCCAGGCCATTTGCATTGCCCCTGGCTTTGATGGCCTCGCTGGCTGTGCCAGAACAAGCGCTGGGACTGTCCTCACTGTCACTGCATTACTGCTCAGAATATTCCTTCTGAATAAAAGACTAAGGATTTGTTTTGGGAAACAGTTTCACGTCTCCCCTAAAACCAGCAGAAGAGAAGGGTCTGAGTCTCAGAGAAGCCCAGCTGAGAAGACCCTGTTTGCCAGCCCAGAGCAGTGAGAGTCTGGGATATGTGGTCACTCAGCTGGGACAATTCCACTCACTGGAATACTGGGGAAAAAAACCCCACCCCCACCAGCTCCAGATGATTATCACTAGGCAACTTGCACTGTCACTTCTTTTAAGAAAAAAACCATACAAACCCTCCCAACAAACCACCTCCATTTGAATCTCTGCTTTTGATCAACTTTTCCAAACAAGAATTGTATTTGGGTGACAAGTAACAAACAACCAAAACTGCCCTTCCAGGCAGGCTGAAAAAGGTCAGCATCTTAATTCAAATGAATACCGTTCTGCATATTCCTGTATTAACTAATTAAGAGCTAATCATCATGCTGTATGTAGTGGTGAGTGACACCAAACTAAGTGTCACTGTAATTTAAAAGACAAAAATATTTACTGGAGTGTTGAAGGTCATGGCTGTCTAATAAAGGATTTGTGACTATGTGAAATTGGAAAAGAAATAGTATATTCTGAAGCTATTTTCATCCCATTAGCTTAAGTCAGAAAGAATAAAAGCAAAGTTGCCTCAAAGATTAGTTTAGAAATCTGATGTGCAAAGAATGAACATGACTGGCACTTCTCTCTTTCTCCTTTATCTCATACCTTTTAGATTGGGTTCATTCTTCCTTCACAGGAACTCAAGTGCAAAAATTATTTCTTTTTATTTTATTTTTTTTTTAGCCTGGTTTCCAAGGACAGGATGACTTTTTATTTTTTTTAACACAAATTATCACATTCTCATTTTAGGAATTTGATGCAATTGTCCATTTCAGAGGGATGATCAACACTCCTATAACTTTCTATGATTATTCATTAGCAGAACAGGCATCCTGATGGTTCACTTTACTGCATCACTATCCCCCTCCCCTTTTTAAAGCTACCTAGTGATACTAAATGATAGTGAGCTTGTAATATCAGAATGACTTTGATCATTCTTAGAGCATATGTGAACTCAAATTTCTTCATCGAGTCTGTCTTCCATCTTAATTTATGTGGTTTTATTGGAAATCTAATTGCTTTTTAAAACTTTGGATGAAAAGTAAAACCTCAGTGTTTCAGCTAGGGATTAACTGCTGCCAATTAGAGCTGAATAATTATCTTGCCCATTTTCTGCATGATATGGCTCTTACAGATGCACTCCAACAAAAATATGATGTTCTGCATGCAACATTATTTTTGTCAAGAGAGTTACAAAACATCTGAGAACAGTGATTAATCTAAAATGTACCACAGGAGTACCTTTAATTCTGCTAATATTTCCATGGAACAAGGCAATTGTTGAAAATAGAGGTGCAAAATGAATGGCTTTGACTACATAAAACAAATAGATATCAACGGCTAGCCAGTCCCAACGTAGCTACTTATTATAGGTCCTAATAAAATTGGCTGAAGGCTCCTCAGTTCTCACCACCACCTGCCAGGCAGCACATTTTACTTGGAAAGTACCATAGGTCTTTTACTAAAGAGAATGTTTGATGAAAGCCTTTTTTTTTCATTACATGTTTCAAATCAGAATTGAATCCGCTTGTGCAAAAAAGGGTTTTGACTATCTACAAGCTCCACATTTCAGACAGCTCTATTCTTAATTTATACACTTTTTGCAACTTTAAATCTCCTGTCTAATAGTTTTGAAACAGACACCCCCAAACCCCCCAGTTTTATGGTACATTTGTACTCAAAATACACCTTCATTTACTTCTTACCTGTGAATACAAGAATTAAGGCAGAGGCACAGCATCCCTTTTGCGACATAATATGGGAAATGTGAACAAAGATTTGGATAGCCAGGGAATATAACTCTTTCACAGATTAAGGCTATAGAAATATTTGAAGTTCTCTGGTTTAGGTTGTCTCCTGAAGTGATAATACTTGAAATGAAGAATAATGGATTTTTCTACTACTTGGATTAACTGGAGAGAAAAAGTGAAGGAGTAAGAATGTGAATATCAGGATTATTGACAGGTACTTAAAAGCATAACTACAGTATAAGCCAAAAAAAGGAGGGAAAAATTAGAGTTGAACTCAGTTTAATAGGAGTTTTGAAATATTTAATGTTGGAAATAACCTTTAAAATTATTTATAATGAAGTAAAAACCTATTAGCAATAAGTTTAGTTACAAAAAATATCTTTCAGTTGTAATTTAAGTAAATTTAAAAAATTTTTATGTTTGAAAAAAGCTCTGTAATACAAGAAATGCAATTTAGGCTGCTTAGACATCTGTAACTATTTGTTATTTCCACATTGAAGCTTTTAAAGAAATAATATTATGGTGCCTGATATACAGGCTTTCTTTATTAAGGTTAAATTCAATCATCTTTGGTTTCTGTGACCAAAAACATGACGAAAACATTAGTGAAAGCATATCTGACCTCCACCAGCAGCTTTTCCCCGTGACAGAGTACAAAGCTCGCTGCCACTCAGTGAGCATGCAGAGGTACTGAACCCTCTCAGTTAGAGACACATTCTGCTGCTAGCTCAAGATCCCATTAATCATGGAATCTGGATTTTAAGGGTGCGATAGGTGCAGCTGTCCTGGGATGAAATCCCTGACACTTACCTGGACCAGAGAAAGGAAGTGGGAGGGAGTCACCTGAGCTGGCTCTTAATGGCCCAGAGAAAGCAATTTTCTTGGTAATGCTCGTGTTATTTGCATTTCTACATTTTTGCTCCTGAAAGAAGGCAATTTTCAAACTGTTAAACCAACTCCATGGATTACCTGAATTTTAACTCTTCCTATTGTAACTAGCCACAATATTATTTTGTTGGTGTGAAGGTGAGTTGAGAACAAGTATTGACATCATAATGTCACTTTCCCCATTAACCCTTCCTATTCTTTAATATGAGATATAAATTATTATGAGATATAAATTATTACAAATCATTAACTTTAAATTTAAAGATAAATTTCCAAAGCATGAAGTAACTATTTCCTTCTGTTTTAGCCAAAGTGATGAAATGTAAAGTCTGGTAAATACTCTTATATTACAGCAAATGACCTTGGATCCTATCCATATACTAGAGGTGTCAAAGCACCATAATCAGCTTCAAAACCAGTTCACACAGTACAACAGTCAACACTAGAGACTGCACTAAGACTGCTATATCCATACAAACATTAAACAGGTTTTTCCTATTCCTTTAAAGAAAAATGGCTGAGGGTAATATACTAACCAATAATTATAGCATAAAAGTTATTTCTAGACCTTTTTTCCTCTCCATTACTTGCTGTCCTGTGTCCTGTTCTCCAGCTGCTTCATTTCCCTAATTCTCTTTACTCCCTCAAAATAATGAAATAAATTTATATACAGATCTACCAAGTAGTAGATTAGAAACTAGGACCAGGAGATATTTTTAGATGGACTTACTCAGTTATTGAAACCATCCTAGTTAAATTTAGAAAACAGCTACATCAGCAGCATAGAGGGAAGGTTTCTGACTCAGTAGAGGAAAAGCTGTAACACTGAATTTATATTTGGTCCACAGGGTCTTGGTTTGCTCAGCTGTTAAGGATTAAATAAGCCTCCAGGGTAACATTTATGATAAAGTGCATAATGTTGGAGAGGTGCAGGTGATATTTGCCTGAAGATTGTGAGAATTGTGCCTCAACTGTTGATTGACCTAAGTGAAGGCACAGAAAAGGGAGCAGTAGGGAGAAGAATGTATTTCATGTTAACTGACCTCAAATTGCAGATAAAGAGCATCTAAGTTTTCCCTTTGTGCCATTTATGTCCTTTATTTGAACAGGATTTCTGTCCTCATTGTTTCTCTATCTTTATACCTCTTTTTAAATAGCACATTATATAAGCACTGGTGACTCTGCAAAATATGGGCAGAAAACCTCTTCTGCTCTTCATACACACCAGGGGGGATTACTGACCACTTCACTGCAAGGTAATGGTAGAGTGGCAAAATTCAGTCAGAATCCCATCTGTGATTGGAACACTGAGGTAAACAGTTCCAAGTAAATTAATTCTTCCAGAATTCTCTAAACTTCTGTGATGACCTTAGCAACTCACAGGTTGTCTCCCCTATAGTTCCACATATCTAGGAATTTTGGAAAAACAAACAAAACAAAGAAATCAAGCACGTGAAACAACTTTTAAATGCATAAGTTTGCTTAACACAGCTGAAAATTACTGGACTGACAGCAGGGGAACAAAGAACACATGGAGAAAACTGAATTACGGTCAAGCTATCATTGCACTCTCTGAAACATTATCCCTGACCTTCTTCTACAAGACCATGTCCCAAATTCATGTTTGAGGCTACAAGCCAGGGAAACAGTCAGTGATAATTGCAACTTTTGTTAGTATGAATGTGTATTTAAAAGACAATGGGGTATGTCTGCAAGACAAATTATGTCAGTTTATGAGAGATAATAACAGTTGGTTGCTTGGCATTCACAGACTGCACTTTTGAGTTATGTGCACAGCACCAGACCACACAAAGCTGTAAAGCTGTTTCTGGATCTTAAATCAAGTCATTGTCCCTTCAGTCAAGGTGATAAGGGTTCATCACAGATGAAAGATGATCTTACTAATGATTAGTGACAACAGGGTTATTTCTCACCTTACAAGGAAACCACGAGTCACTCAAGCAGGTGAACTGTGAGAGTGCACTGCCACCAGTTCAGAGACAGGTGCTATGATTATTTTTAGAAACTGAACACTGCCAAAGAAAAATATGCAGGCCAGGTTTGGAGTGGGGATTGGCACAGCAAATGAAAAAATAAGTGTTATTTATGCACTGAATCCCTCTCTGTAGTCTCCCATCTTCTACTAGAAACATGCAAACACCATCAGAAAACAACAAGAACCACAATCCCTTGCTGACAGCCCCATTCTGTACTCCCTCAATGTGCCTGGTCTACAGCCTGCTCTTCACCCAGAGGGACCTGCACTGTTTATACCTCTGGGTGGTCATGATGGAATAATATAACTGCTTCTGAGAAGACTACAAGTGTTTGAACTGGGATCACAAGATGAATGCACTCTGAGCTATTTTATAGTAAAGCAAGCGAAAAGCTCAATTATCCCACAACTTCTGAATGTCACTCAACAACATCTAGATCTCCTTCACACTGTCTAGGAAAGAGTGAATGTCCAAGATAGCTGTAGTCCAAATGAAGCTGGTCAAAGGGGCTTCATCTATCCTCATTATTGGAAGGGGATGTTTCTCAGCCAAGCTATTAACTTATGAACTAACTTGACAGTAATATCTCTGGTCCAGCCATACTGGTCCACACAATAAAAGATGTGGGACTGCAGGAGCTCCACCAAGATAGGTGTGGAAGATAAATGATATTAATGAATAACTCAGGGACACCATAACTTTCAAGAGCAAAATTGGTTAAGACATAGAAAACAAGAACACTTAGGTAAAAAAATTAACTTGTGCACTGTATTTCAGAGTCAGCATCACTCTTTCTTTCCGCTGTGAGTAGATTAATATTGTATTTAACCTAACCAATTGTGTGCTACTTGCTTCCCTGATAGCCTTGCATGCTCATTAACACAAAATTGATTGTCTCTACTGGCCTCTGTTACTCAGTCACTTGTCAGCATTATCTCAGGAGAACATATAATCATTGTGGCCGAAAGGGTCAAGCTTGTCTGCTTGGCATATTTAAACATGTCCCTTGTAAGTGCTGTCTTCAAGAACAAGCAGCTTGCCTGAGCTGTTTCTGATGAGATGCTGGATTGTCACGGGATTATCATTAAAAAGCGCCTATTTCACAATCTGCTAGCAAATACTCTTTATAATGTTAAATTCTAGAAAAACACAGACAAGTCTGAGTGGGACTTGAGGGCGCTTTTTTTGTCCTGTGTGTGGCTTTTTAGTTTTTTTTTTTCTTTTTCAAAAAATCATTTGGTCAACAAGAATGTTCATGCACAGAAGGTTATTCCACCACAGTCACATTCTCTGGCAGAGTCTGCTCTTCTGAAATTAACTATTTAATTACAAACTTTGTTAACATCTGAGAGGTGACAAGAACTTAAGTAGAAAGCTAAGCAAACGTGGTATCAGAGGCATCTTGAAATCATGGTGAGTCATATCTGGTTATCTTTTATTGCCTGATAGAATAGTGTGGGGAAAACCCCTCTCTATTGATCATGGAGTTTTATCAGCAGGTTTAAGTCAGACACATTCCTAATGATACCTTTCAGAATGTTATTTATGTTGAATATTCCACAGTTAGATCTTACAAATAATAGGCCAAGCAACACATTTAGAGCTTTGTAAATTGTTTCTGTCACCCAGACAAATTTATTTGGACAGGAAAGCCCTTTCAATATTAGTCTTCAACAGCAAAGTGGCTAAAAAACATGACTGAAGCCCTTGGTGTAAAATCTGTGCCATAATGCCTGATTATATCCCTGTACAGTTATCACTCAGCTCAGATATTTCTGTCATGGATCATTAGCCAGGTGCTAAGGAGACAAATGGCAGCATTTGCCACTTGACAGCTTGCACTGTTTTTATACACAGGAGCATATTTTATCAAGTACAAATAGTTCTACCTTCCTGATTTGCACTCTTCATGTTTATAACAATTCCATTAAGGTGATAAAGCAAAAAGTTTTAGTAGAGAACAAATGACTTTCTTATACAAAATCAGCTCAGAGTTTACAACCCTAATTACAATTCATCTGCCTTATTGGCATTTTCCAGGTGTAGGTTACTATCCCTCAGATTTTCGATTTCATTATATGGCTCTTCTGGAACAAATGAGTTAGTGTTTTACAGAGCAGTCACACAATTTAAAGTAGTAGCCACCACCAATTTTCAGTGGCTGTTTTCCTTTTAAACATCGTATGATAAATAACAGATCAATGCCATCTCCCAACTCTTTCCATTTTGCACCTGCAGCAAAGGAATGGAACAAAGCAGACTGGAAAATGGAGAACTGGATTTTAGGAGACTTGATCAGACAGAGTGTGTGCAGTTACTGTGGCATCAAGTGGTTCCGCTCTCCTTCCGTCACATTAAAACATCATCAACTGCTACAGGATACCAGAGCTTGCCTAAATCACTTGAATATTTTACAACTTGGAAACAGCTTCTCTAAATTATTTAGATACGTATTTTTTTATACTTAGGGCCATGATGGCTTTTAGATATAGATTTATATATGATGCTAAGAGAGAAACATGTCTCTCATCTCCTCATGTGAGGTTTAAAAAACAAAGCAACCAAAACCCAAATACTTTGTCACAATTTTAGTGTTGCAAGCATTTAGTCAGATTTCACCAAAATCTTTCTAAGCACTTAGGGGAATTGATTGCCTAGAATTGGGACACAGTAAATAATAATTTAACAGGTTCAAAGGGTGAACATAATTAGAAAAATAAACTGTGCCAAGAAATTAATTTTTCTACTCAACATTATCCAATTAATTAAGGAATCTTTAAAAAACATTTAAGACATTTACAACTCACATTCTTTCAAGGGCTGGGTAATAACAATGCAGTGTATGAAAATACATGAGTTTAGATCAATATCAATTGCTGGAAAATAAATTTTACTTATACTTCTCTGGTTACTTCATAACCACAGGAAATAATTATTTGCACCACAGGTGGATTTGAACAATTGGACTCAGCCTAACTATTTGTAACAAGGTCAACAGCTTTCCTTTGAATAGGCTAAGATCCCTTAGCTAAAATGGATTTATGGGATTCAATACAGAAAGAAGATATTTTACAATGGAAATAACCAAGCAAATATGGTCACTAAATAGCTGAAACATATCTTCAATTGAATCTTAAGTAAGAAGCTTTCTAAGAATATTGTTCTACACAATCAATCATTGTATTTAATACATACCATGAAAATTAACCTCTCTTTCAGCAAGGGTTGGTGTTAAAAATGTAAGCACATAGCAGGTGCCCATTAGTTAATAAAAAATGCCAATTTTTAATGTACATTCTGCTGTTTCCTCTGTATTCTTTGTGATAAACAGTATATGAAACAGCAAATAAATAAGAAGGCTGATATCACAGCAAACTTACTGTAAAGAAACTGCAGTATTATATGGTCCTGAAATCAGAGAGGTGTATCTTAGCATAAAAACAAACTATTTATGACTATGCATGACATCTGTATATGCATTACATCTGTCTTTGGGTTTCCTCATGGTTAATTCTAATTAGGTACAACAGAAATACTTGGTACATTATTGCTGAACTTGAGATGATATGGAAAACATCCTCTCAAAGAAGCAAACCTATCCCAAAAAGGGGCCTGGTCTTCCTTCTTAATGAAGAGGGGACTAGAAAGTTTAAGAGAATGTAGAGGCAATCGCTGCATCCATAGCAAAAGAAATTAAACTTTGGCAAAGAAATCCAATTCTCGGATAAAAAGTCTCAGAAAGCCTAAAAGAGAATAAGTATTGACTTAAAAGAATATAATAGAGTCCACAAGAATAGAAACAAGGTGCAAATTTTCAAGAATCAAGCAGTATTTGGCCATGACAAGTAATTAAATTATTTCTAAAGATAAACTACTCAGGTATCATTACAGTGCCAAAAAAGAAGATAAATCTGATCCATAGCTTAGGATTTGAAAGTTTATTGATGGCAGATATAAATCTCTGAGTGCAAGAAGTTTAAGAGATGCTCCCTCCTTTTAAAATCAGGAAAATTGATAATTAGTAATTTTCCCCTGCCTGTGCTGTCATTCTTCATTCTACCTGAGAGCTTTGCCAGTGGGTCAGAGGTCCACTGGTGCTCTGCTCCCAAGCAGTGGCTCAGTGTAATAGAAATTTCTACATTTTAACTACCCATTTCATGGAGTAAAATTCAATTTTGTTCTGAATCTACTGTCCATTATTTTATTTGAGGATTCCTGCTCTTGCAGGGAAAGGAAATATTTCTTCTTTGCTTCACCATGAAAGATTTTTTTCTTTGCTACATGCTTTGTTAGTCATACCCTTTAACACAGATGACAATGGCTCTCTGCTGAGAACCTTTCACCCCATCAAAACTTGTCATTAGTTTTTCACTGTGCTGCTGCTTCTTTATCCAGTCGTTTGGCCACTTGACTCTTCTGGTCTTGTGACAGCTTAGCCAGAGGTTCTTTTGGGGAGAACTTTGTAGAATATATTTTAGCACTCAGAACAGACTACCCCAGCTGGATCTTCCACGCCCACTGCCTTAATACCAGCTCACAGAATGTAAATGGGTTTTCTCTGAGTCATGACTTCACTTTTCACGTTTTGCTAACTCTCCCCTTCTTTTGTATCCATCCCCATGTCCATTAATTCTACTTATTTGGCCAATATGGACACCAGACTTAAATTCTAGTTCCCTATACACCTTTCAATTCTCACATAGATTGTTTGACACACTAGCCACTATTAGTCAACTTCTTCCACATTTTTCCAACGAAAGGTAACATTCTATTCAATAGGTCAGCTCTCCCCTTCTTAATTTCTTGGCAAATTTATTATTAATGCCATTGTATCACCACAAAGTACCTAGAGGATTTTGTATTTATATTGTAAGGAACCTAGAAATGGCCAGAAAAAAACTGAGACCTAGTTTTCACCTGAATCAATAATAGATGGTAAAGAGCATTAAAAAAAGGCAATAAAGAAGGGATCATCTCTAGTATATTCTCTCTGTGTGCATCGAGTGTGTAGCAATTCCTGAGATGGAGGATGCATTCAGATCATGGTTGTATAGCCAGAGGTGAACTTATTTTTTATGAATTTGCTGAAGGACTCAAACTTCTTTTTTCCTGACAGAATAAAGTTTGCAATGGGTTCTACAGAGGAAACATGAATTGCATTAAAGAACTCCAAGAAAGCAACGCATTGCTTTAAGATTCCATCTGCTAAACAATAATCTTTCTCCTACTTGTCTTTCCCACAATAGTAATATTGCTATAGAAAAAGCAGATATGAAAGTCTTGTTTTCCACTGTCTTTCACTCCTCCTTTTGTGGACATAAGCATGAAATATGAATAAACATGTGAATAAGCATGAAAGCAGTTTAGACCTGTTTGCATTGAGGCGACTTATTTGCACAAGGAGTTTCACAATGAAAAATGAAGTACTAGGTGAGATAATTGTTAAAAATAGTGTTAACCTGTAAAGGTTACCTTACAAACTTGTAAGGTCATGCTGATCTAAGTTCAAGTCTTTCCTTGTTAATATACTGAGGAACCCACTTTATTTTGCCCATTAATTTTAGTATTAGAGTAAATTTTTCAAATCCAGAAATAGAATTCATTAGTTCTGAGGAATAGAACACAGAGATTTGAAATATATGAGTATTTTTCTTTCCTAGAACAAAAGTTTCTTTTCAATGCTTTAAAGGTTTTGACTTAGTTCAATGAACATAACAAGGGTGTTTGCAGTGAGAATGCATGAAAAAAGAAAGTTTTACTTATATGCCCAATATGAGATAGGAAAAAAATCCCATATGGGATTTTCTGGTATGCTGGAAACTTCCTTATATTCTAAAATGCACAAACCATGTATTTATACATTAAGAGGGAAAGACTAGGAAAAAGCCAGTTATTATGCAGTGTGGCACTCCAATGGTTTTTGGAGCACAAGAAATTACTGTTATCAGGCTTGGCATTCAAGACAACCTGATAGGCTCTGATAGGATTGTTATTATTAGGCAGAAGAAACCTGATAATTTGTTGGATTTTCATATATAAACATAAGCAACCTCTCCCAGTGGTCATTTCATTCACAGGTCCAGTTCCAGAACAATTTCACCAGGCAATTAGAAACTTCAGGCACTTCCCAAATTTGCACCTCATTAGCTAAAGATCTGTGACTTTTCATGAACATAAAATAGTAATGTTTATTGACTGGGGATCTCACAAGTCCTCACTTATTTAGTGCACATAATAATGAACCATTAGCAAATAAAGTCCTGGAAAAAGACATAAAAGAACGAAGTTAACTCTCGAACTCAAAGCACCCAAGTTATAAACATATAAATTGAATGATTATTTTTTACTGGTTGTGGTAATATACTTACTGATAATATCTGACACAAAATAACCCTTTCAGTAGTCTTGGGTGGTTTCAGGTGAATTGCTAACACAAAAGGATTTTTGAATCCCCATATGCATCTAATTCTTCCTAACATTAGTAATGACAACATTGCTGAGACACAGGGAAGAGGGGAATAGGTGTAGGGTACGAAATACCAAATACCTGGCATCAGTGCTTTGCCAACCACAGCTACTGCCTTTCAGTGTTAAGATCTGAATATCTTAACAAATTTTTAGTATTATTACTTTTTTCAAATATAATGTAAAAGAATCTCATTGGTTTAAAGCCAAATGTACCTCATCTCTTTATATCTTTTGTTTTGTCTTTGCAGCTGTCATGTAAAGAACTCCACATTACATAGTAAGTAATCACCCTTCTTATTTGCTATTTGTTAAATAAAATTTACTGATCAAAACAGACATAAGTGGGTAATTTCTGAAATGTTTTTGAAGGGAAATCTGCAGTATCTGAAATAAAAATGTTTTTATATTTTGGAAAAAAACCCCCATTTTAGAATACTTGTTAAAAAAACCCCAAACACAAGTGCTAACTTTCATATAATTCAAATGCAACTTCAGTTTTCTGCAGGTAAAGCCAAAATGACAACTCAGCTTCCACCTTAAACTTCAAGTATTTTAAAAGAAGGGTAAGCATATTGACCATTCAAAAATGTACCTGTTTTTATGCCTTTATATGGAGCTGCAACGAGGCCTCTAAAAAAGAAATGTATAAATGAGAGTCACTTTAGAAAAATAATATGTAAGTTAATAATCCTGAAAGGGAAATAATTTTCAGTGCCTATATTCAGTAAAAGCAGACATATTGCAAGATGAAAGTCTACAAGTAATGACAGATAGCAAATTTAACACCTGTGTGCCATGCAATATGCTTCCAAAACAAGGCAAAGATATTATTTCAAACTGCCTATCACAAATTAAAGAATATCCTCTTAAATAACTCTGGAAGACATTTCAATTATTTTTGGCAGTATATGATAAAAAAGACACAAAAACTAGAGGAAGTTTGGAGGAAAAAGAAAATTAAGTAAGCTGGAAAATAAAAAATCAACTTTTTTCTTGAGAGGATTAAAGGAGGTTATAAAATAAAACCAGAAAAACACCACAAGCTACTTGTTTGGATAAGTGATGACTAAGAATGAATTATATATCAGGCATAACATATCTTTAGGCTATTAACTTCCAAGTGGGAATGGATTACTTAATGTGGTACCCAGTGCATAACTAGAAACAGCAGCATTAGATTATGTCAAAGAAAATGCAGGCTATATATAGAGAAAAGTTTACTGATGGGAAAATATGTTACTTCCCTAGAAAAGCAATAGGAACTAAATATCAAGAAATTGTAAGACTGTTCAAATCCAGTGCATTAAAAAATTACATAACATAAGAGATTCACCTGAGGATATGTACTTAATAAAATCACAGTAATTCTGACTAAAGTGCAGGTAGGCTCCAACAGAAAGGTATCTTAATTCCCATAGTTTGGCTTGTTAAGGTACTTGGGAAATGAGCACTCTCAGGATCTATGACCACTTTACAGTCATGAAGGTTTTCATAACACTCACATTTAATACTGGCCTTGGGATCATAAGTAAATAACCCTCTCTCCTAATGTTCCAGCCAGTTAGTAAAGATGGACTGATGTCCCTATGCACTATTGTGGTTTCCTATAGGAAAAAGATCTATTGCTCAGCATTAGCCCCTAGAGAGAAGTTTAGAATTAATTTTTTTGCTAAAGCAATTGTTCTCTCTGTTATTTGAAACAAGTTTTACATCTTTTTATCTAGCAAGAAAAATGAGTGTCAGCTAACCATTAAAATAATTTAATTAGCAGGCAATTCACTTAAGAAAAGAAAGGAAAAAAATCATCCAGGTCTCAGAAAAAACATCCCACTAATGCCTTCACAGCATATATTAGAAACACCTATCAACATTATTTTTGATATTACATCAATATTGCCCATACTTGGGACTTATAAGATACAGCTTAACTGTTTTTGATAAGCCTCCATAGGATAGATATTCACTCTTGATATAGGTTTTCATTATTAAGTGATTAATATTTACCAGTAGGCTTCAGTCAAGAAAAGGGCAGATAATTCATTCAGTAGAATGACGAGTTCTCCTTCCTGTCCTGAGTTTTTCTGTTACCAAACAAATCACATTGGCATGTGTTATCATCTGGTTATTAACGTTCTTAGAAATGCCTCTGCCCAAATTAAGGTGCAAACGAGACCATATGCCAGTGACAATAGTACAGGTTTTATTGGATGGTAAATATGAGAGAGAGAGAAAGAAAGAAAGAAACAGAAAATAGGTGGGGGGTACAGAAAGAGTGACAGAGACAGAATAAGGAAAATATCACCACTCCATGGATCCCAGTGATGTTCTGTTGATCCTCTCCAGCTGGTCTTCTTGGTGGTGAAGGTCCCACTGAAAATCATAGAATTCTATGGGTTAATATACCTTCAGGCCAGCTTGGAACACCCAGGCACCTCCCGGGGTGGGGCTTTTTTTCAGCCTTGTTAGTTTTTTCCTAGGCCTGAGATGATTAAAGAATGGGTTTTCCCATTATCTAATCTTAGTGGTTTAACTTACAGTCCAAAATCCTAGTCAGGTATCCTCAGGGAGGCTTCTTTGGTTGTACCTTCTTTATACAGTTTTTGTTATAATGAGCACAACTTGATATCAATGAGGCATGAATTATTTCAGCCTCTGACAGCATGACATGCTGTGCTTCAAGTCTCAGGGTCTTTGCACTCACCTTTCAAGAAGTAGCTTTTCTCTAATAACTGACAGGAGCCACTGAAGTTTTTTAAATGCCAAGCCTCACTACAGGTTTTGATTTTGACAATCTAATTTCCAGATCTGTACAGATCAACTGGTAAGTTTCTGTAACCTTCCTTGAATCTTAATAACCTTCCATTTCATCAGACAAGCATCCCATAAAGCTTGCTGTAAATGTGTACTAGTCTGGGCTCACATATCTGGATGCCCACAAGAATGGGCTTTGTTACTAAATGCTATTTTAAAAAAGCACAAACATTGTGTATGTGTATATATTATATATACACAAACTCATTTTTGAACAATAATGTGATGAATAGAGGTTAGAAAAGGTCTGGTGCAATAAAATAGAAATGCACTGGTTGTCATGGTGAATAAAGTGGTATAGAGTAAGCCAAACATGTTTCATTTTATTTAAACTGCTATTCAGATACGCACAAAAGCATTTTTCTGTTTGGAAGAAAAATACCACAGGCCTATAAAAATGGATTTCATTGACATAAGTACATACAGTATAATGTAAATATCTTTTAAGACAAAGTATTTATCATTTTAATATTAAAACAGTCTCGTGTAGAATTCTGCCAGAAAACCTGCTGGATCAGTAAGTTAGCTAAAGCTAAATACAGCATGCCAGAGTCCCCTATATCCTAGGTAACAGATATTAAGCATGGAGCCATAGCATCTTGCCTTTCAAGTTCTTAGTAGAAAGCATCAAGTACATAATTTGTCTGACAGATCTTTTGAAGTAATGCTATTTAGAAGCAAATAATGTATTCCTTTCCAGTGATCTGATCTGTACATCGATTTATAAGTGATGATTTCGTGGGAGTGCCACTAGACAAGGAAGAGGATGCAGCACCTAACTGCCTTCCATACGCCCATGGGAGAGCTCAAGTGTTTTTGCAGTCTTGATCCTATGCTAAGATGGTTCTTGCTGTGAGTCTTCTCTCTGCCTTTTAGCTGAGAATATCCAACAATAGAATTATTTCTCAGTCAGTTCTAAATGCCAAATCAATTATTGAAGTACTTTAGTGCTACAAGAATATCCTGTGTTTTTTCACAGTTTGGTATTCAAGTTCATGCCTTTCAACAGTACTTATAGCACAAGATTTGGTCTCTTCATTTCCTTCCAGCTGCCACTGTCAAAACATGAGTGTATCAGAGGCAGTGAAATGCCAAGCACATTTGGGAAAACACAGAATGTTGCCAAAGATTTACTTAAATAGTGTGTGTTGTATGAAGTCATCAGTTCCCACTGACAGCCATAATCTTGTCACTTACTGTTGTTTCATACTGTAGCCAGGGCTTTGCAAGAATCTGAATTCACTCGTGTTCACATTTGGGTAGTTACTGTTACTATAGAGAATGCTCCTAGAGAAGAGCAATGCCTTGCAAGTAATTGAATAAACATTACTTTTGTTTAGGCTGCATTTCATGCAAATATGTGCAGCATAATGGAAATAATTACAAATGAATGACCTAAATGAAAAATCTCTATAAGGAAAGAGAACAATATTCTGAACCATATATGAGATGTACAAGATGACAAAATGAGTCAGGTGATCAGCCTCAAAAGCAAAAATAATAACAAACACTGCAGCAAACCAGTTTTTTTTTGTGCAGAGGGCATCATGAACGTAATTTTTGTATGAATAAGAAGTTTCTCCTGCCAAGTTTTGGAGATTCAACCCTGTGATATTAGATTTTAACATCCTTTATCTCTCCCCTCCCACCACACCCTCCTTTAAAAAAAAAACCATCCTTGAAACTGCCTGGGAAA
This sequence comes from Daphoenositta chrysoptera, assembly GCA_013397915.1. Taxonomy (NCBI): domain Eukaryota; kingdom Metazoa; phylum Chordata; class Aves; order Passeriformes; genus Daphoenositta; species Daphoenositta chrysoptera. The sequence continues at coordinate 99,430 of VZRO01002366.1, forward strand.
CATTTTCCAATTATACAGTACATTCCACATATAAAGAGGGCATGACAGACAGATTTATATACTATATGAAATTTTCTCAGACCATATTTTGTAATTGCTAGAACTTTCAAGCAGTCTAAGAGCAAAAGAATTCTAAGCTATGATCTCTTAACATAGGCACTTGAAGTAAACATTTGATTTCTCTGGTGGTTTGGATGATTTGTTCAAAGCAGTACACTAGATTTCAGTTCACAGTTTTGTATCATCCCACTGGCTTCTGAATCACCAAGACTACAGGAAAAAAAGTAAAAATATTTATAACTAAAGGAGACATGACATAAACAAAAGTTGGGTGGAACAATCAAAAGACAAAACAATGTTTTTATGGTGGCTTCTGACCTTAACATCATTCTGAGCTCTTTGCAAAAATGCTGCTGAACAGACAACATTGTTCTTACACCTTTTTTCTCAGCACAGCAGTAGATTGTATTGCTGGATCCTCAGATCTGCTCATGAAGAGTAAGGGCTGGTACACACAATATTATTAATTTTGAATATTTCAAATATGTACCTGTATGTTTACATATTGTAAGTTTAAGAGTTATTTTAAGCAATATAAAGCAATGACAGAAAATGAAAACCTTTAAGGTGCAATAGAACTGGAAGACTTCATACCAAGCTGGAGATGATAAGATCCTTGGGCTCAGTTAGGATTTACTCCTTTTGCAATTTATAGCAGATTTTTTTTCCCCAGTTGCGCTAATTTCTGAAAGAAATAATATTTGTTTCTTGGTATAAAGTAGAAGAGTGCTGTATCTTTCAGGGTGAAGTTTTGACTACCCCATCCCCAAATATTTAACTTCTAATTGTTATTTTAAAATGAGAAAGAAAAAAATGGGACTTCCATGTAGAACTTTTTCTTTTTTGGTAACTAAGTATTTCAAAGTCGGTCAAATTGTATTGTCTCCCATCAATTCCAGCTTGATGCAAAAAAGCCTGATACATGTCAACCAAAATTCTATCCCTTTTAGGAAGCAGCATTTCAGTCAAAGTACTTCTCAGCTCTGCTGAGTGAAGGCTGTTTCAGAGAAGTCATCAGCTTCATAATCCTATAATCCTGCAGATTAATGGGAAGTCATCACTTAGCAGGTTACAAGCAAAGTTTATTGAAACACAGCGTGGTCTGACCACCATCAGTCACAACCTGAGAGTATCCAAAGGGGAATAAAGCAGCTGTACAACCTTGACAATAAATGCACATATTAACATACATACACCCACAGAGCTTTTCAGTACTTGGGTATTATTTCTCAAATTCAGTGCAGACGGACCCAGCCTAAACTCTAGCAAAGGCAATGAAACTTTGACAGCTTGTATTTAGAAGAATGTTGGATTTTTGTTAGGTTGGGTGGTTTTTCAACTAGTTGGATCCTCTGCTAAGGATTAAAAAACGAAATCAGTTTCTATATTTACACAAGATACATAAAATATAGAAATTAAAAAAGGTTGTAGCTGGTCAAGACACCTGAAGGCCCAAGGCACAGAGCTAACAGATTAGTTAACTAAGAATTCTCCCTGCAGGATCTCTTGCTACTGTGCTATATTTTGCAAACAATGGTTTTCTTCAAGAGAAATAAACCTCTCTTCTGCTCGTGGGATAATTTATACCTTCTGACAACCGTTATCTCACTATCTGCTATCAAGGAATGAGCAGCATTGTCAAGAACAGACACCACACAATGGAAAAGAAGTGAGAAAATAGTGTACAATAAGCTAGGGGGAAGGGGCTCGGGGTCCCGGGTTTTCCCCGGGGTACCCCAGCGGATGGTGAGGGTCCTTCCCAGTGAGGCTGGGTGTTGATAAGGTCCCAGTTCAGTGGCCACTCTTAGGAGGAAAGGCTCCCCCGTGGTAAGAAAGCAGCAGTACAGGGGCTGAACTCTGCCGTGGCAGCGAATTCTCCCAGCAGCAGCAGCAGCAGCAGCAGCAGCACCCATCGGTCCCCTCCGGTCCCAAGAGTGACAAAAAGAGCACGGAACAAGCCCAGCCCCTCACGCCCAGCCAAAATCTCATGGTATCTCTGCCCCTTCCAAGAGAAAACGCCCCAGCTAAGGCACTGCAGCCAGCTGCACCCCTGCCCCAATCTTGGCCACTTCTTTAGTCTCTCTTAAGTATCCTTGTTATCATCTCTTAGGCAACAAATGGGAGAAAATTCCCTGAAAGAAAAAAAGAAAATATCGTAACCTCCAACAATCATCAAGAAGACTGTCAAAGGAAAGAAAAAGCCCACAATCAATTTTACATACATTTTGCCTGATCAGAAGATTCTGTTTCAGTTTGTTTCTTTCTAGAGAAAAGACTTTCATAGTCTGGCAAAAATCTGCCTGAGATAAGTGAAAAATTCTGTCCTTATTTAGAGCCAGAGAAGTAATAAATTGAATTGGACCTGCAGTGTCCATTATAACTTGCTTGTAGTTTAGTCTTTATTTCTTCACTGCACTCTCCTCTGAGCCAGGCAGTGACTGACTGTGTTCAGCTCAAAGTTAACTATCAGCTTTTGGAAGTTCTGTAGCCCACATTCCCCAAAATGCTTGGCACGTAACATTGGACATACATTTTTAATAGAAGTAAACATGCCGTGGGGTAGAGTTGTAAAGCTGCAACTCCAGGCTGTCCAACTGGGAGATGCTGGGTCTCAATTAATGTTCCCTATTTGGTATCTACATGGAAACTTATCTGGGATGCTAAGAAGCTGAAAACAAAATGCAGAGTTGTCTTGAAAATCTGGTCTAGCTTTTTTTGGGTTTGAGGAACTTTGACTCTTTGTGTGTTTTTCAGGCACACTGTGTCAAAAACATGGTACTTATGAGAAGTTTCAAGAAATTCAGACTTCTCAAGTTCTTGTTAACCTCTCAAGGACTTGAGTGCTGGTTCAATTTATTGCATCTCTGGTACACTGAACAACTGGACTGGGCAGTGGCATCTGGGAGCAGGAAAGTACAGGGTACCACAGAATTGGACCTCAGGCAGCCTCACACTGTTTTTTCCTTGGTCATCAGCTCTACAGACAGGCACGTGGCAATTCCTGTAGTTAAAGAATTCTGCAGTAAAACTGTTATCCAAACTGGATTCTGTAGATGTAAATCATCATGATTGCTAAATCCAATAGAAACGTCAATTTAACCGGTGAAACTTTATCCCATAAAATGCAGAGGGTGGTGAATCAGATCTAACACATATTGTGCAGCTAAGATGACAATTTGTCACATTATCAGTGAAATTTTCAGTTTGGGTATAAGAGTATCTGTTTAAATTATGATCAGACAGGAAGGTTTTTTGCTGAGTAAGTTTATATAACAATCATCTAAAACTTAGAAATATCAAGTATTGCACAAAAAAATGAATTCACAAAAATAATGTGCATTGGCATCTCTGTTTTAATTAGGCTTTCCACTTTAATAGATACTGTTCAGTCATACCTTTTGATCTACAGAAATGCATTAATAATGGACTTATTAATGCACTGATACTTCATATCACAAATTTTGTATTCTTTCCAATTCTTCAAACACCACTTTAAAGCAATAATTTATAATAAAAGAACCAAAAGAAGCTAAGCATGAGTTTTTTCCAGTATTAAGAATAATAACCCAGCTGGGCCTAATGGTATGCTGAAGCTACAGATGAGTTATTTCTTAAACAATGATATAATTATTAATAATAATTAATGCTGTATTACGATTATTTATTTTGATTATTAACTTGACTTTTGGAGATATTGAGCAGCACAGCAGACTAATACTGAAGCTGAAGTAACCAATGAATTCCAATATGAGACTGTTGAAGGTCTAATCATAGTTGAGGAGTATCCACAGTCATCTTCTTACAACACTGTAATGGTGATGATTACAACACTGTGTAAGGTGCTAAGCTGTACTCAGTAGCAGACTTTCAGTTATCCAGATTAATTTAAAAAACCAGTCTCTGTAAAGAGTATCTGATTTTGACAGTTCTTCTGGAAAGATGGTTTTTCCACAGTCTATCTCAGCAGTTCAGGAAAAGTCATCAGCCCATTCTACTGCAACAGTGTTATTACTAAAAATTTCAACATTTCATTTAAATTAATTATCCAGGGAAAGCAGAATCACATGTTTGAGGCAAATCATGGAAGCAGAAGTTGACCCTATGAAGCCATTAACATACTTAAAACAGAATCACAACACCACCACAGCTTTGTATTGATTCAGAACAGCAACTTAATATTTGATCCTTCCCTCTCAATGTCTGACTCTTAAAGAACTCACAAAAAGTCATAGATTAGCAATGTGAATGTGTGTCTACTTAATTTTTTAAGTAGAATTGCCCCACATGAGTTCCTTCACTGGCAAAATTTACAGTGTCTGGCAGTCCTATAACAAATTAAGAAGAGGAATCATGCAGAACATGCACTCAAAGTAATCGAGTGCTCAGGACAGAAGCAGTGGCTCAGAGGCAAGGCATTACATCTTTGGTGTTTGCTCAGTCTTAATCTCTGGAAATAAAAACTTCAAAAGAAGACCAATGAAGGAATAATTTAACCTATTATTAATTTATTCGTGACCTTATTTCAGAGACATACTAAAATCTTAAATTAAGGTTCTATTGGAATATATACAAAGAAAAATATGCCACAAATGGCCTTCTATTCATCCACTCAGAATCAGGTCTATTTGCTTTTTTTGACATATGGAAAATTTTATTTGGACTCTTTGGACTTATGAAGCTGATTCAGCTCCAGTGAGGGAAACAGAATTTTGTTGCCCAGTCCACAAATATGTTGCCACTTATACAAGGCAGTTTTGTTTAACTTAGGAAAAAAGTTGCCAGGAATTTGATGTTCTGTGGGGTTTCCCATCCAAAATAGTAAAAATAGAATTAATCCTTTTTGATTTTAAACAATGCACAAACAAGTCTTGGTCTGAAACAATGGTGCAGGAAAGTGTTTTTTTATAAATTTACAGAGCTCCTTGCAGTACTGCATTTTATTTGTGACAGTGTTTGCCCCAGATGTGAAGCTCCGAATGCCTGTTTCCCAAGCTCGTGTTGCATGTACCATTTTCAAATACAGTACAACTTCATCAATGTCATACTCAAAAACAGCCTTCAGAATATATTTGGTACTTTATATTCTGGTGGGCTTTAAAACTTTCTTTAAAGTCTTCTGTCTGTTCTTTTTATTTTGGAATTTAATTTAGTCAAGGAAGGTTAATTAGTCTTCAGATTTATAATTAGAGCAGTGAGTCAGCTCTTCCCATCCTGTGGTATGGCCAGTTTTACAGTAGAGTCTCAAAAGAAGAGAATGCAATTCATAATTTTATGCAAATATCCTAACAGCTTTAAATCAAATGGAGATGGAAATCTTTCCAACTCGTGTCTGTGTAAGAATCCTATGCCAAAAGATTTCACTGGAAGCACTAGAAAGAATACAAAGGAAGAAGTTCCTATATCCCTTATATATGGGGAACTCTTTGCACAAGTGGGGAATTCATTCCTCAAGGGAGAGGAAAGCTGCACTTTCTCTAAGCAAACTGTTGTGCTCTGTTGTTAACACAGACCCCAAATATCTCACAAAACCACATTAAACTCATCAGCTTTTAATAAGGCATTATGGTAGGGATTTCCTACAACCTAAATATTTTCACTCAACTGATAATTAAGCATTTCAATAAGCTTATTTTGCATTAAATCTTCTTGTAATTTAAGCAGAGAGGAAATTAGTCTATTGTAAGAATTGCTGGAATTGAAATCCAATATTCAATCAGATCTTGACATTTATCTATTAACCATAAAAGAGCAAAATCCTCCATTATGCTTCTATCTACTATGGTCTGGTTTATTTCAGGTCACATTAAGAGGGAAATAAAAAATCCTTAGTGCTCAGTAACGAATCACATAGTCTATAGACAATGGATGTATTCCTTATCCAGAACAGGCCACTAAGATTCAGCAAAATTATCAAAAAGATGAAGTTATTTTCTCATCAGATGTAATGCTATACACACAAATGAGAATATTTATGCAGACAGTTACATTTAACACCATATGGGGAGAAATGTCTTTGGACATTCAATTACTGTTAGAGTAGTATCTGAGAATATCCAAAGTAAAAATCAAAAAAAGACAAATGCAGAAGGATCTGGCAGATTTTTGCCACTGTATGCATTATGAATGTATATCAATTGCATTTTTATACGTATAAAATTTTTAAAATTTACTGTAATAAACTTCATTCTAGGAATACTTATCTCACCAGAATTTAACAAGCTCAGCTGCCACTGTAAGTGTCCTCAACTGGAAAGAGAGAAGTGCTTTTTGGGAGTGACCCATTGCATCCTAAGCCAGTATCCAACAGACACAGGACCAATCTCTGATGAAGACGTATTCTCCCCACTGATTATAGTGGGAGCCCAGACTAAATGCTTCGTTTGTGCATGTCTAGAAAAGACATCCATAAAATGCAAATTTCTATTGAAAAAATTATTTGGGAGCAGAGTACTAACCAGTTTAATTGATAAGGGCCAATTAGAAAGGAGAAAGCACTGAAGCAAAATTAGTTATAAATACAACCTTGGAGGTTATGGAATTTCAACTTGTTCAGAATACATTTCCTCCACTCCTTACACTTGAAAATAATGAGTCCCTGAAACAAAGAATTTGCTAGAAAGGAAAAGTTCCCTGATAGCAAAAAACTGACAGCTGGTTTTCAGACATCGTGTACCATTTCTTTAGATAACTCCATAAGAAATGGAAAAAAAATAGTTAAAAGAGAGTTCTTGAAACAGAAGTACATTGAAAAAATACTTTTCTGAACCTTCTTGATTAAATTTAGCTGAGAGGAGATGTATTATGGCTTAATGTACAAGAAAAAGTACATTGGAAAAATATTTTTCTGAGCCTACTTGATCAAATCTAACTGAGAGGAAATCTATTATGGCTTAATGTATGAGAAAAAGTGTCTGTATATGTGTCTGCTTTCATGCAAAATTTTGAAAGAAAGGAGTAACTACAGACATCCTGAACAAGCAGAGATACCTCTTTCAGAAGGATTGCTACAGATGAAGTAGAAAGTGGATGGAAAATTTAATGATCTAACAAAATTATCCTAAAAGTTTTGCATTACCGGTTTGGAGATAAGTACTCTAAAAGTGGAGCAAAATTGTACCTGCTGAAGTCACTGGTGCTGCACAGTGGGGACTGGAGTGCTATCAGAGCTACAGAAAAGCAGATAAAATGTCACTGTTATGCTTCTACATTCAGTGAAGCAGTGACAGAAGCATTATCCCTTCTAAAATCCTACTCAGTGCTTACTGACTTCATTTTGCCTCCAGATACTGAAGGGTGTTACAAGGCTCAGTCCACAGATTTTCTCTGTATGGAACGCTCAGCTGCATCACACTCAGGAATGCGCGTGAGGCTCTGGACACTAAACCCCCAGCTGAACAAGTCTGGGCACCTTGCTCCCCTCAGCTGTGACACAAAGAGGTTCCTTTGCTTACTGGTTACAAGGCACGTCAGAGACAAAGTGTAAACATTTAATCAAGGAATTAGAAACGCTGGCCTGAACCTACGCCCACAGAAGTTTGCATTCCACCTGTAAAGGAATTTCATAATGGGTTCCCACCGTGTTTCTGTGTCACAGCTGCCAGCAGAGATAAAGCCTGAAAACTTCTGTACCAAAGCTTCTGCATTTCTTTGAAATGGAACTTTCTCTACTCTTCTGAAGCTACCCCATTTTACCTCCTACCTAACATTTTTGATTCCATAGAAGAACTGCTGGAATTACATGCTCTAGGACAGTTTAGGAAACATATAGTACACAGGAATTGGTGGGAAGAGGCAGAGTGTCTTTGTCACATCATTAAATTTAAAGCATTACCTTTTTCCACTCTGGAATTATGCATCTAAGTGGAAAGTGGGAAGAGGAAGAGGCAGTCTCAGCCTGTGGGAATGGCTGCTGGGAATAAGACAAATCTCTGGGATATCAAGGAATCTGGAGAGTTTTAAAATTTCTCTTTCATTCAACCTAATTGATTCCAGTCTCATACTCTGCAGACTTATGTGACTAGAATAATATCTTGAATTCTTTTATAATTTAAAAATAATTTCATTTACTTTTGGAATCATTTAGAAATTTCCCATATTAAAATTTTTGATATAAGTTATGGTCCAATGAAGCTGGATTTTCTTATATTTCTAGAATATTTCAAAATGGGGTTTGGAATTCAGCTGTATTTTTAGGGCCTGAATCTGACCCAACACTGTCCCACTGACTTTAACTGATTTAATTTCAGTCCTATGGCATTGTTTATACTTGTCACACAGTGTAATTGTCAGCTGATCCTTCTCATATATTACTCTACATCTAGCAAGAAATCCAATTTTTTCTTTCAGTCCTTTAGTGCATTTCAAACAGTATTCTCATGGAAATATAATGGTCAGTTTCAAAGGCTCTGTCAATAGGATTTCTACAATATAATTTCAGGTTTTATATCCATATCATTAACCCTTGTACAGTCTTCAGGCTTTTCTTCTTCATGGACTGTTCAAAATTCAGCAACTGTCATCTGTCTTCAGCCTCCTAATAGCTGCATTTCTTCCTCATGCTCTTCACTTCAGCTCCCTCTTAGTGGCATTTTCTATCAGTCTCTGTTACTCTATTTGCCCTCCTTTGGAGTCTTTTTTCCATCAGATATCAAAACTGTCAGTGTCTTCTTAACTCAATCCCTAACTACTTTAAAACCCTGTCTCAAGCCTCTTCTAACCTGACCAAATAACATTACTGATTTTCTCTCAGCTTCTCTGTTAAACTGAGTCGAGTGGCAGCTTCGGTTTGTCAGAGAGTTTGCTCGTGCTGTCATCCCACTGCGTGACTGCAACAGAGTTTGCTTCTCTCTTTCAAAAAGGAAAATTTGAGACGGGGGAAATTTTTTGAAGGGATCTGATTTATCTAGTCCACTGTGCCAGGACTATTTGTTTTGGATGCTCTTCTGCTCACCTTACCTATAGTTATTAGTTTCCAGAGAAGACCTGGCTGTGTCCGTATATATTCCACATCATTCCTGTGGCCCAGCAAATGGTAATTATTTTAAAATCTTTTATTTAATTCAATTGCCTAAACTTGAACTAAGGTTCAGGCAGTTACAGGCTACAATGTGTGAACGGAGGTTCCACATTGTAGCCTGTAAAAGTATTTGTTCAGGGTGGCTCTCTGAGAGGGTGCTTAGCACCCCAGCTTTGAGGCAGGAGGGTGCATGAGCAGCTGCAAGAGCTGCTGAGGAAATCCAGCTCAGTGGGAGCCAAAGCACCGCGGGCATGGAGCGAGGCCAGCACAGAATCCAGCTGTGGGCAGCTGTGCTCACACTCCCAGACCGACCGAGCTGCTCAGGAGGCAGCCCTGGGGGGGAATTAGGCTCTGTGACAGTGGGTGAGTGGATCTTAGGAGGAAAACAAAGAGCCAGACTGACAGTGTAGGTGTTCCCTGAAGAATCCCACTCCAATTTCACATCTCCATAACCACACCACCAACGGTATTAACTGGAACGTATATTGAACTTCTTGGCAGATGAGCCAAGAACCTAAACAAGCATGGCAGAGGGACTACAACCAAGCTTTACAGTGAGTCAGGACAGAATACATTTCATATAATGCCTGAAATGTTATTGGGTACTTTTGTCAGTCCATTAATTTTCAGTTCCAGAGAAAACATTCACTTAACATACAAAAAGCCCCAAACAACTACATAAAGTATCTGAGTTCTGTACAAAACTTTTCAACTCTAGATAGGACCGAAGCATATTTCATATTCATTTTGTGTTAAGGTGAGTTTGCTACCTACCATTGCAGCTTATAATGCAATGAAGGAGTATAATAATTGCTTTGTGTAGTCAGTAGCCTGAAATTTCAAGCAAATCTGGCTTATTATTCATGAAGTACTGCCATATGTGGATAGAAACGAGTTGGGAAAATTAAATGCCTGTATCTCTAGTCTAAAGCAGTGCAATTCCTTTTCTCGGTAAGGATATTATTTGCTAGAACATAGGAAACAAAACTCATATTTCATGTTTTGTCAAGACCAATGCTTTAAGATAGGAATTCTTTTTATGTCTTTTTTGCTTTCCAATCAATCCCTTACCAAATCAGACATATAGGACAAATGAGAGTATTGTCAGAGTTTTAAAAGAACTGTCTTTGTGTATTTGGTATTACAGGAGTAACTTGTTGCACATGGGAATCTAAAAGCCCAGTCAGTTTTGGTGTCAGTACTCATGGCTCAGTACTCCATTATAAATTAGATGCGTAATTCCAGAGTGTCTTTGTCACATCATTAAATTTAAAGCATTATCTTGCTTAGAAAAGCTCAGCCAAGTCCAACTGACAGCCTGATGCTGAAAAATGACCACTTCAAGGAATTGCTTAAATTATCTACTATTGAAAGAACATCTCCCTTTTAGAAGCCAGTTAATAGCAGATCTTCAAATTATATGTTGCAATCTGCATAAGATGGAATGAAATATTTGTAAATACAGTGATTGCCTTTATCATGTTGTGACACTTGTTCCCACGGGTTTTGAAATATAAATTATTTATATTAATTGATAGCAATGTGATTTAAACACTAGATATAATTTGGATTTTCACACTATGAAAGCATTATCTGAAGTTTTTAATAAATGATGTTATTTTCAATAAATACTCTATAAGAAGCAATAAGCCTGTATTAACTTCAAATATTTTTATCTTAATATCACTCCTATTTATTGCACACCACACTAATAGACAATAAATCCTCACAGGGGAAACACTTATTTGCAAATTAATAGCTTAGCTCATAAGTCACGTTAACAACACTTTTATTGTTGTTTTGCCTCTAGCATTCATTGGATTTGACATTTGAAAAAGTTTTAAGTAGCTTTTATAATTTTGTTTGTCCATAGTTTTCAAAATGATAGAAAATAATTTCCTAATGAGTTCAAACGTAGTACATAGGCAAAACCCTCATATACATCAACAGATACTCAGAAATAAATACACAGTAAAATCCATCCTAAATATAACTCACCAATAAAAACGGTCCAGAAAACATAAAATTTCCAAGGGGCTGAATATTCTAATGTGATCTGCTTTTAGTCACATTATCCAACCAGACTGTGACTAAGACAAATCTGCCCTGTGCCTCTTCTAAGAAATGACAAATGAAGTGGTCCTTTTCTAATCAATTTATGGAACTGCCAACATCAATAGAGCTCCTGCTTTCATCTCTGGGTACACAGGAGCTAAAGTTGTCCACTTTTTTTTTTTCTGAATTGCTGAAAAATGGACTTAAAACACAACATTAATATGAGCCTGCCCTGATCTGCAGAAATGGTTGTATTTTAAAATGACAGCAGTCACAGTAAACATCCTTGGCCTCCTACAGCCTGAACACAGAATTTTGAAGCTGTGCCTTGAGTACCAGACCTGGGATCTTTGTTTTGGTCTCATTCCAGAGGCAGGGAACTCCCTCCCTCCTCCATCCCTGTAGATGAGCCAGACCTTAGCACAGACTCAGGTCTTGATTTACAGCACACCACTCTGAGGTTGCTGTTGACTCTGATACCAGAAGGAAGTCTCAAAGCCTCAGTTTAGAGATTTTGGGGGTTTGATGACCTCAGCCTACAGCCCAGTATCATAGTAACTCTCCAAACTAACAAGATAGGATATTTTGGCCACAGCTGTAACTTTTTAGTGACTCAGAACAACAAAATGAGCATTCACTTTTAGCATAACCTGTTAGTGTGTCCTACTAGAAGAGAGCAGCTGTTTTTTACTCTGTACAATCATGGGCAATATTAGTTCAGAGCCTACAAATGGCTAACGTGGTTGTACAACCAAACATTTGGTTACCTTTTATATTGCAAAGAATGTTGTCAATGGCTTAATTATGGTTCCAATTCTTTTCAATTGGTGTAAAAGCCATGAACTTCTTTCACATCTAAGTTGACTGAGTACACACTGTAACTGCTATATTGAGTTTAATATTCTCTAATTTTTTTTCTTTCTCCACTAAGAAAAGCATTTGCAACATCTCAATTTTTCTTTGGAAAAGACTCTCCTTCACTGAAACTTTCCCCTCTATGATATGGGATAATTATGTCCTTTTCAAAATATGAATTTATACTATAAGACAAAAAACAAAAAAAAACAAAAAAAAACCAAAAAACAAATTTAAGTCATAAAAAGAAAAGTATGTAGCATTTTGGTGCAATGAATTTTCCCACAATGATGATCCCCGCTACTGGATTTTCTTTAGTATGTGCTACCATTATTATGATTTGTAAACCAAAGCTTATTCAGGTATGTTTTCATTTTTGTCTCAGAAATGTTACCATAGCTGAAATAAATCAGTGGGGAACTACAGGCACAGTGTAATACGTTTTCAAAAGATTTTATAATTATCACATAATCAGGAAAAACTATCATAAAACTATACATTTATTTGTGCATTTGAGCACAAATTTTAAGCAACAGAACGTGAAAATTTGCTTATTTTTGCTAACTATGAACATTTGCCTTTCAATATATGAGGTTCTTTGCATCAATTCCAGCCAAAGCAACAAGCCTCACTTGCCAGGTGTGTATGTGGCTTAATTCCAGTTTCCTATGGAATTACTGAATTGGAAAGGCCTGTCCAGAAATTTGAATGTGCTTGTGAATCACAGACTTAACCACCTGACCTTGGACTGAACAGGTAGGCTGAGATCCTGCCCTTCGGAATTCTGTCAAAATTCTTGCACCTATTGCTGTCAGCTGCTGGGAGTTTTAAAAGCTTATAATTAAGTCATTTTTGGATTTACCTCCTTATACATTTGTTTTAGAAGCTGAAAATAACATAATTACTGAAACTTATAGGTTGTTGTGAGGAGAGAGATGGAAGTTGGTATGTCTGAATATCTGGACTGAGGAACATAAAAGAATCTAAGGCAACTGAAGACCATCCAAATTTAAGTCTTGGATCTTCTAAGATCATGTACTGCAAGGCACGTGGAGAAACTAAAACTGAGGTGCAAATTGCACATCTCCAATCATATCGGGGTTTTCAAGAGTGAGAGAAAGAAGGGGTGGTTTAGCATCACCCTCTAACCCTTATCCCAGAAGGGCTCGAGCTCTCGTGCAGCGTCAGGGTAGCAGAAGAGAACGGGAGGATGAGGAAGGCACAGCAGGACGGGTCAGTGCTGCTGTGTCCAGGGACAGACACCCTAAGCCCAGGCTCCAGGCCAGTGGCTGGGGTCTGCACCAGGGACAACCTGGCATTTCAGGGGACATGGTCCTTCAGGAGCAGGCAGCCTGTTCCTTTCTACAACCTACAAGAGAAGAGCCTTTCCCCATATTCACATCGAGGCTGTCCCCCCTCTCTCTATCTAGCAGCAGGGATCAGGAAAAATAGTTGGATGTTTGATCAAAATCTGAATTAGAACATAAAACCAAACTGATTTGCAGTTTTCAACTCCTTCTCTGCACTTACTTCTTAGCAAATGATAATTGCTGAAGTGGCATTTCGTAAGAGGATTCTGCCTGTGACATTCACACACACTGGCATTTGAAAGAGGACTGAAGATACACAAAGGCAACACACAGAATCTCCCTGGAATGGCACAATCTGGTCATTGTATTATTTACCCTTCAGTAGAAGCAGTGGACTAAAAATAACCCTAATCTGAGGGGAAAAAATTGTTTACAAAAATCTGATTGTCTCCTCTTGAACTCTTTCTTCCTGCCAAGCACTTGGTTCATCCCGACAATTCTATTCATCGTGGGTTTTTCAATTCTGGGTACCATACACCAGAGCTGCTACGACAGAACAGGGAGGATAAGATAAGATACCCAGTCCAACAGGCCACAGTATTTTTCAGGTACCTAAGGGTTGTGCCATTAAAACACATGTTTTTTAAATAAAAGTAAATAGGCAACTCAACAAGAATGTGGTGACTGGGTGAACCAGCAGAACAGATGCTTGAACCCAAGACTCTTCACTTTCTAGAGCTCCTTATGAACTACTTTTCCAAGCTATGGACATAGAGTATGATGAATTAATGCTTCAATATCCTGGAAATCTCATGGCTTTCATTTTAAAGTACTGATTCCATAAAGTGCACATTCTAATGATCTGGTGCAAGTGAAAGTAACTATAAAACAGCTTCTCATTAATACTAGAAAGGTAAAAACCAACAAAAAGAACCTAAGGCAGTTTTTCCTAACACGTTTCTCCTCATTTGAATTCAGAATTAAAGATAGACTCAACTTGCATTTCTGCTTTATCCTCATTTTCTACAACAATAAGAAAGTTAATTTAATTATATGTGGCAATAAAAAGGTTAGACAATTTCAGGCAGTGGGACTCAAAAAAACAAACCACCAAAAAGCCCTACCACTGCACAGTAAAGAGACCTGCAGTAGCTTTTAAATTCTGTACACCATTCTCATCTATGCCATGTTTCGGAATCTAGTGCTGTCATTTTAAAAATGAATAAAGTATATCCTTATTCCTCACTATGAATCATCAGTTTGCATTAAAACAAAAATAGGGAAAAAAAGGGCAAAATTAAGCAGAGAGTTTAAAGCTTAGAGAGAAATAGGGGGATGGGGACAGGGAGGAACTTCCTGAAACATCCCAAAGAATCTTTCATCTTTATTGCAAATTGATCCTTTGATTTTTTAATTGCATAAGAACATTAAAGTATCTTTTTTATTTATTTCAATATGCTTGGATCAGACCCTTAAAGGCTTGTCAGATAATTAATGCTTTGCAATGCAGTTAGCAAAACTTTTGAGCAATACTAGTATTTTGACTTTTATTCCTTTTTATTGCCTAAAACAATAGAAGATCACTGTCTATATTGTTAAATCTTGTAAATTCAAACAGAAAGACATATATTTATGATAGGGTTTTCTATTTAAAGCAACCTTTGTTTTCAAGCTGAATTTCTGTGGGTTGGTACTCAGCACATTCTGAATAAAGTTAGATCCTCCCACACTGAAAAGGTTCCAAGTCAGGCAGGCAAAACTGATTCCCTATCATTTTTAGCATCTTGCTTCTCAATATTGAAAACTATGCATACAGTCTGCGAGATAACTTGTCTCTGAAAATTAGGTGAAGCTTAGGCTGAAAAAGTGATTTTTTAAAATATGGAAATAATTAGTAAGAGGTACTTATAAACAAGAAAACTTTTCTTAATCGCATATTACTAAATGCAATTTAATTGTAACAGAGAAAGAGGCTTTCCATAGGCTTTTGGTGAAAACATAAAGCTAAGCAGCTCACTTGAAACATTTACATTTTACAAAGATAAAATAAAATGGAAAATGTACTTTTCCAACTCCCCATAGGTTTTCATATTTGTAACTGTCGTGTGCTCAGCTAACTTTATTACAGTTCTTTAGAAAATACTGAATTCACAATGATGTTTCTTGGCTCTTGTGAAATGTTGGAAGAGTTAAATTTTAATGTTTTTTTTAACTAATGTTTACTATACCTTCATCCTTTGTGCCCAAGTTTAGTAGCAGTTCTGTCTATTAGGGTACATTAATACCAGAACATATTTCATTGCTGCAGAGGAAGGATTCTGCATCTGTTCAGAGGCTGAACACAACATTCACGGGAAAAAGGAAAACATATGAAAAAATTTCTTGCAGAGTTCTGCAAATTTCTGCCAAAGCCTCAGAGATTTGATAAGAAGGAAGAACCTATTTTGAACCACAAGAGGATTAGAATATGGAAAATAATGAAATCTGAAGAAGCCGGGAAAGAGTAGCAAGTGCTATATATTTCTAAAAGTTAGTTTCTTCATTCATTTTAAGTCTGTTGAAATATTAAAAAGTAATCAAACATCTGAAGACTGTAAGATAAAATTTCCAAATGCCTATGGAAAGATTGAAGTTGAGAAAGATCTACAGACATATTCAGAGCTTCAGCTAAAGGGAAGATGCAAATACGAGTGTTAGAAGATTGTAATGAAAATGAAAATCAACAAAATGCTGAAAAATTGGAGCAGGACAAAGTACTAGAACAGGAACCAAGTTCCTTAAGATCTAGGATATTGCCTAGAAATGGATAAAGCAAATGGTTTTCAATCTGTAAGTGGGACCATGACAGATAAGTAAATGAGTAATATATTCACCAGTACTCCTCTACTGATAAAAAATAAGGGTTTAAAAATACAAAAATAGGTTATAAACCAGATATCTAAGTACAAAACACCACTGAAACACAGGAAATGCAAACCCAGTAAAGGTTTTGGGTTGATTAAAATATTTGTAACATAAGTAGATATGGACTCCTGTTCTATTAGTCAAAAATACTCACTTTTTAATTCTTTATCCATATGCTCACAGACATCAGGGCACACAGCTGGTGAATGATGTCTTGCAGAGTGTCCCTGCAGTCCAGGGTTGGTATGGACAGTTGGACTACACCTGCTTTTTCTGTATACACATCTAAGGACCAGGGATTACAAAAAAAAAAAGAAGTAGAGCATATACATACATATATATATGGTATAATTAGGTCTGTTATGCTGTAGCTGTTTTTGTGATTAATAATGGTGTGAAGAGCGATAAAGCTGTAAGTTAATAATAGCGGTATATTTATCAATGAATAATTGGCTTATTAGTAATGTACTGATTAAATAGTAAATTCTAAAGCTTCTTCTATGAGTTACATCTCTTAAAACATCTCTTTAAACAGAAGAGAGTCAGAACTGGATGTAACACCTGTTTTAGTTAATTATTCTTATCAATGTAGCACAGAAATAAAGAAAATCAATAGAAGTGTCTCTCTACATAGAGCAGATGAGCAAAATCCAAAAACGGTCACAGTAAAATGTACTGAGTATTTTTAAATTGGGTTTTTTTTTATGTTTTGACCTTCCTTTATTACAGTACATCATTAAACTCTCCCTCAAACACTCTCCCCCCCTCAAATTAGGGCCAATTAAGTTTTCCATATTATGCTCATTCACCTCTTATTCCCCCTCAAGGCAACCATAACCTGGTTCCCAGGGGCACAAACCTTCACAAAAAAGCCAAATCAGAACCAAACAAATAACAAAAAAACCCCAAATCCCAGAGAATTTAAACAAAACTTAAAACCAGAGCAGTGAGTGTAGAAGTTTAAAACAAACTAAGGTAGGTCAGAAACAAAGTGCATACTTTTTCCACTGAGAGGAATTGATGATAAATAATCAAGAGATGGATTTTCCATTTCTGATTCTTTCCAGTTAAATAGGTGGTAATTTTATGGAAGGTACCCAGTGGGTCAAACTCAGTTGTGTGTTATCTGAATTCAGGAATATATGAATAAATAATTGAAGCCCTGCTGCACCAGCAAACAGATGAAATAATGTAACTATACCTACCCTTTGCTATGCCAGAATACACGAAAATGTTCTATGGGGTCTGATTGAAAGACACAAGATTATGGAATCAAGAGTAACTTTTAAGTGAAGAAACAAATCAAATAAACCACTGCACATACAGGTCTGTTTTAGAGGATATGCAGGAGTACTGAAGTATAATACAACATCTCTTTATCCACCAAAATGGATCAAATAAGAAAAGTAACATGAAGTATGTTGTGATTATAGCATTCTCAGAATCTGGGATGTCAATGTGAGTTTTCATACAAGGTGGTGTCTTGAACCTGTTTTTAAAGATGTTTTAATAAAAAATTGGCCCAATTTTAAAAACATCTGCTCCAGCATCTCTGGGGAACCAAAAAAACAAACCAAGAGACAACACAGCAATGAATTCAAAGATTACAAGTCACTGAAATTGAAGACATTTACAGCTGCTCTTGGCTATTTTAGGCAAATATATCAGGGTTATGCTTATAACCCTTCAAGGAGATAATGTTCTGGTAGTATCATGTCATTGGTGGCTGTTGTTTCTCTTGTCAGGAGAGTTACTATTCATAAAACTGCCTGTCAGGAATTGCTCAGCCCATGAGCTAATGCTTGTTAGTCTCCTCTTCTTGTGCTTTCGCCTCTTTTCTTGGGTCTGCCCTGACAAAATATTTAAATTGAGGTTCTTTGTGCATTATTTACGTAACTTTAAAAATTAATAGTATATTTTTTTGCCGTATAAATGCATGCAGCTGTATTTGGAACATAGCATAAGGTATGTTTTAATTCTTTTTCAGTTAGCTTTCAGGTTTATGACATATTAATAAATTTAGACAGTAGAAATCAGAGTTTAAAGAACAGAAAAAAAAAAAAAGAGCGTATAACATGGCAAATATCAGAGAATCCAAATTCACCTGTTAAATAATAAGAAATTTATAATAGGCTGACATTTGGAGGACAGTCTAAAGGGCAGCAAATTAAATTAACGAAGGGTTATGAAAGCATGAAAGAGATTTAGGATAGAAGCATATCTAGGGGCTGAGAAATGATGATATCAGTACTTCTGGCCAAGTAGCAAGTGAAGCAACACGTGGTGAAAGAGAAGCTGGACTTAAAGGGGATAATGTCTGTGAATGAAGCAACTAAAGTAAAGCTTATAAAACAAATGCATGCTATGCATAATATTAACAGCAAAACTACTTTACAGATTATAAACCCCCACCAAAACAGCACTACTTGCACTTTAGCTCTCAAAAGCCATTGAAGTCTCAACTTTCTCTTCCTCTCTCCCCATCTTTTCAAGGAGTATATAAATACATTTCATAATTTTCTGGAAATTCTGATCTCTTTTGCATACACTCATACTTAGTTTGAGTAGAAATGTTTTATTGGGTAAATATGATGTGTGTTGACCAAAATGCCACATAATTTTACATATTTCCAGTCATAGTTTTCTTTAAATCCCAGCATTTATCTATGTATCAAAAGCCACTTCTTTTATTGAAAGCCTTTGATAGAGTGCATTTTAAATTAGTCCTTTTTTACTTACATGTACTTTAAAATAAGGATTTCTACCTAAACTGTTGAAGAAAGCAATGATTTGTTTCCCTAGTGGTATGCAGGGACCAGCTTTAGCACCAGATCCCCTAGGAAGATGTTGATTCAATAATTCATTCAATTAATAACTTAGTATGGAGACTTGCTTCAACTACAACATTTTTAATACATTCTCAAAAGAAGTTAATATTCTTAAAACATTCAGAAACAATGAATTTTGTGTCACCTGCCTTTCCCGGTATTTTACAGCTGTAATGATTATTCAGTATGTTAACACAAAAAAAACCCAAAAAAACCAACCTGTAAAGATTGTTCCACTGGAGTTTTAAACTGAAATTTCTCTTTATGAAGGAGTGGGTTAAGAAACCCTACACCAGAACTTTACTTCTAGATTTTTATTTTCTTGAATTGTTTCTAAATCAGTGTGGGGTTCACATGATGCAGACCTTAAAAGACAGCGATGTACTCTGAGTTTTTTTTTTCTTTTGAGACGCTTTTTCCTCATAGACCATGCCACCTTTAATAAAGTTATTAATTCCAATTAAGACTCCTATCAAATACTGTTTAGAAGCCATCAATTGTAATATAGTTCAAAAATTGCAAAATTGGTATAGAATGTTGAATAAGAAAGAAGAAATAAAGCTTTCTTCTACTTTTAAAAGTAATATATTTGAGCAGTTGGGATTCAGGTTTAATTTTGCTAATAATTATTGCTTTTCATCTACTGTGATCTCCTTTGCTCTATAGTTAATTTTCTTGGCATTCCAGTGGATGATCAACATGAGAAATATTGGCAATATATCCACAAGAAAGTCAACAGAGCAGCTTTAACAAAAGTTACAAGCAAGATTACTAACCTTATAAAAAGTAGCAGCATTTCAATATGCATGTGATCCTGAGTCACACCATGAGGAGAGTTCAAGACTAACAGAGTGCACACACACACATTCAAAAAGAAAATGAACTGGCTAAAAGAGGAGCAGAGCAGCATCAGTCAACACAGCAACAGGAAAAACAACCTTATTGAAGGTACAGCTGCTTCTCCAGCACAGGTTTAAAGGACTCCTCCAGAAGAGCAAAATAGGAACAGCTCCTCTGAAATCATTGAGCTCTGTATCAGCTCATTAATTCAGCTGAATTCTTTTCTACTGGATTACACAAAAGATTTCTTAAAAACAATGTCATTAAAGTACTAATAGGAAAATTGGCAAAGTCGACCACAATGGAAACCTGGTCTTGAAAAGAGCATTGCAGGAGCTGCACTAAAGACTAAATAATTTGAATATAATAGGTGATGTTTCCTCACCATCTCCTATGATTTTGTACTTTCTTACTTCAAACTAACCTTCATTTATGTTCGAAGTGCTGGTTTTGATCTGGGCTTGGGAAGAACGTTGTGCTTCATCAGAGAGTGTAACATTTATTCTAACTCCTGATTTTCAGAGTTTTCTGAAGGCACCTGCAGCACGTTGGGCTGTATTCTCTATGTTCTATTGCCACACACATCCCACAGATCTATCAGAAATAACTTTGGGGACTCCTCATTTCAGTGGAAATAACTCATGTTTCTCCTTCTGTTAAAACAAAATTAATATTGCCATGTGATACTGCACTGAAAGGGAATGCATATTCCATGGTGGGAGTAAATGATTTTCATACAGCTCAGGGCAAGAGGAAAGAAAAGCTGACTCAGTCACAAAACCAATCAACTACTGTAGATGACAGCTGAGACAGAGATGATTATGAAAGTGTTACATTTTCTTCTGAACACAGTTTTGCAATGTCTGTGTTGCAATTTATTGGATTTTACTTAATGGACATTGTAGACTTACACTCATGAAGAAAAGATTTCAAAATCTTATCTTCTTAGCAGCCTGAGTCACTACACTTTATTGTACAGCTCAGATTGCCAGAACAGCCTAATCAGGGCAGTTCAGGTACCATGAAAATTGTCTGGTTATCCACACGATCCCCCTTAGAGCTCCACACTACCGCATCTGAAGTAGTTCTGATACTTGATATTTGCCTCAGTTACTTTACATATTTCAGAGCAATGTAGGTTATTATATCCCATTTTCAGTAAAACTCAAGGCTAGGAGACATACAGAGATAAAATATTCCTAGGCACTGGAGGCAGTTCTCCATAATTTTGAAGTTTCCACCATTTAATTTTAAAAAAGAGCAAGTAAGAAGCATTGTCAAAGCAGAAGGAGGGATCGGCATGGGGTTCCACAAGTGTATTTTCTTAGTTCATAATTTCATATTGTCCTGGCAGACAAAATAAAGATGAGGTTTATTAAATTCGCAGACTAAGAGATTGCCAGTAGTTAGGAAGATATGCTCAGAACTCATATTGATCTCAACAGAAGGCAGATTTGGTTAGGAAAAAAAAGATGCTATTCAAAAGAGTAAGATAAATATCTAGCAAGAATTTAAAGGCACAATTAAGTCAGTGTGAGCAACAATTCTACAAGAGAAGTTCTAAGGACAATTATGGAGACTTAGTTAAGCATATGTCAAGATAACGGGTAAAATCAGCCACTGTATTATGATACAGAAACAGATCTGTATGAGGCATGAAGTTGGTTTTCTGCTCTTGTACTGACATTGAAAACACCCCAGCTGATGCTTTGGATTTTATTTTAGGCACTATCAGTTGGAATACCAAGAAGAGAACAGGGATAATGACACGATTTAGAAGCGGGTCCTAGATGTGCTAAATTTCTTGCACAGGGAGTTGAACAGTGTCATGGTTTGACGCTGGTTTAAATGCCAAAGCGCACAAAATCTAATTACTTCTTTGCTTTTACTGTAATTAAGCAGAGAAAGGGCAAAATTAAAACTTAAATTTAGGATTACTGAGGAAAACTGAAGAATTACAAGGCAAAACAGGCACACACTTGAGCAATTACAGTATAAAGGAGATTCATTACTAACAGAATTGAAAGTAAAAAGAAATTAAAACACACTCCCCTTNACACACACTCTCCTTTCTTCCAGCACCCCCTCTATTTACCTAACTTGCACAAAGGATAACAAACAATGGGATTTGGTCAGTGGTACAGTTCTTAAAAGTCTCTTTCTTATGCTTAAGGAAAAGGGTTTCTCCTGCCACGCCGTGGAACCTTTCGCAACTCAGCAGTCTCCCTGGAAAATAATCTAGTGAAGTAAAAAAATATCTCTCCCATGAACATCTCACAGTTGATTCATACTGCAGGCATGGGCCTTCACATGGGGTGTTTGTTGTTTAAGGATGGGCTATTTCAGCCTGAAAGCAACGGCTCTCTTTCTTTAGATCTTTAAAGACCTCTCACTGCTCCTAGGTGACCAGGCGTGGCCATCCTTTCTTTTTCACAGGCTGCACACAGAATTCTCATCCCCTCATGTCTTTTTAAATTGATTAAAAAGACAAAACAGTATGTGATATTACCGTTTTTCTACAGCCTGCAAGAAGCCTTTTTAAGCTTCGCGCTGGGCGCACTCCTGCCCTCTTTTCCCGCCGCCATCGTTAGCTTCATCTCACATGACTTACTTTTTCTTTCTCTCTGACCTTAGAGCCGCCATGTTGAAAAGCATATTTTCTTTGGGCTTTACGTTAGAGAAAGCCTCTCTCTCTTTATGGAGCTGGCTGTGTGGTGTCTTCTTCAGTTCAAGATAAGCTGTGTTGGCAGCACAGAGCACTGCCAGCTCCCGCCAAGCCTGCCCGGGGCCGCGTCGGGGGCCAGGGCGGGGAAAACCCGCCGGTCCCCAGAGGCTGCGCTGCGTGGTCTCAGCTGTGTGGCTGTTTCTTAGCTGCTTATTGTTTAAGGCTGATCCCGAGTGCCCCCTCCCTGGAGCCAGGATGGCTTTTCCCAGTGGTTTTTTGCTCTCGCTGGGGAAGGGGGCCCAGCCCGGCCCGGCAGCACCAACCCTCCACCAGAGGACTGGAAGAAAGAAGAGGAATTTCCCATGCCTGTGCTACCTTTAAATATGCAAAATCGTGAGAAGCAATTGGTCCAAAAGACTGTCCATCAACTATGTTCCAACCCACTACAAACAGGTATGAGGAAAATATTGTAAGAGACTTCATTAAAGAGTTCTGGGGAGTCGTAAGGAGAAATCTCTTCTTGTCACTTGGTAAAAACTAGAACAAGAAATAATAGCAATAAATTTCAGCAAGGACTCAGGTGAGACATTAGGAAAAAAGCAGTAAGGACAATGTCTCTGTGGGACTTCCTGTAAAGCTGAGCCTCCATCCATTTATGGAGACTACAGTGACTTACACAATCTGTGAGGAGCAGCACAGCACTGCTGACAATGCCTGAAGACAGGGAAAGAGAGGAGACAAGATGACCTTTTGGTGCTTGTCTTTTGTACTGAAACTGAGTTGTGATTGAAGAAACGTGTGATTAAACCTTGTTCACTTTAATAGTGGGGGCTGGTGCAGGAGAAGGGAAGAAAACTCCTAAAATATAATGAGTATATGAACTCCTCTACTATATCAATGTGCACAGTATATCCATACATCTGTAAACAGTCATCATCCTTACTCCTGAATATTGATCTCAGGATGTGAAACACAGATTTCAGGGTCACTTTTAATTTACTTGTTTTAACTTTAATTTCAGAAACCTGGCTAGAATGATTCATGAATGTCTTGTGATTCTGAATATTTTTGCAGCATAACCATGGCAACCCGATGTGATAGAAGCAGTGAATATAAAAAGATGTTGAGACTTCTTTTAAGAAAAGAAAAACCAATGAAAATATAATAGAAAATAATGGAAATTGTACACTTGCAACATTATATACATACTGAAATTCAATAAACTGATCCTCTGAAAGCACTAAGAATCTATTCTTCTACTGCTAAATACAGGTGCAAAATTTACTTCTCAATATTGACACCAGTCCAGTAATAACTGGTTGAAATCAACACACAAAAGCATCACTGAAAAGCAATATGGCTGTTGGTTTCTGATCACCATTATGAAAGAAGTCTTTATCCATCCTTCACCCTCCTCGCAGTTATAAAATAAAGATAACCATTTGTAATGGCAGGGAGCGGATGGTGGGTGCCGCAACCTTCCGGAAGCGTCTCCAACGAGGAGCCCCCATCAGGCCACTTCTCACACACACACAAGCACACGCGCCAGAGAGCTGGCAATCTAAAGTAAAGCTGATGACAAAGAGCAGGGACGCATCTTCGTGTAGAGGTTCCATGGAGAGAGTTTACTCCAGCCACACCCGAAGAGGTCCAGGGATGAAGACAAGAAAACTGGGAGGGTCCAGGTTTATATATGGGGTAGGAAGGGGCGGGGAGACATCAGGAGCCAATGGTCTGAGGGTGCAGGGGCGGTACATGGGCGGGGCCAGGCAAGGGAGCCAATGGGGAAACAGAGGGGGAGTGGCAGGGGAGCGAGGGCCAATGGGAAAGAGGGGAAGGGAGAACATTCTGGATCAGGGCCATAGGGTAGAGAGCAGCGGGGAGGCCAACAGGGGAAACAGAACTGGGGCACATTAACACAACCAAACTAAGGAACCCTGCGAGAGGCTGTTTCAGTCTCCCCTGTCTGGAAGTGTACTTAGGGCTCTTCCCTCCAGGGGACTGCTGTGGTTTCTTTGTTAACAGGCTCATCGGCCTCCACAACCTTTATTCTTACTACTTAGACCATCTGAGGAATTCTTGCTTGCTTTTAGGGATCAATATTTGATTTAACATCTCAACTTCCTCAACAATTACTCTTTTCTCAAATTTCAGTATTTATAAAAGTATAGCTTAAGCTTTTTTTTCCCTGCTTCTTCCTCTTTCTTATGCACCATTACTCATTTTGAAAACAGGTGCTGTAGTTAGACATGTGAGATTTAGACACTTCAGAATATTAATGGCAGATCATTTCCCTTTAATGTCTTAATCACTGTCTTTTGAGATTGTGGCTACTTCATTTTGAATTTAAGAGGCCTCCATTTATCCAATTTGTGTAAGAGGTACCAAAAGTACTACTGAATTTCAATTTCTCTAATCCTTAATTTTATTTTAATTTCTCTGAAATACAAAAAATAAGCACAATTTATTTTCTGACATACCTTTTGACCTTGGCCTGATCAGACCAATTACCTCATAACTACTATACTCTTCCATTATCATATAATTTGGAAGTGGGTTTGTATCTGGATACTCAATTTAAGTTGTAAACCCACTTTTAGTTGAGTTAGAACCAGTCCAGGCAAGGAGACAGGACTTTCTATTGCCTAGACAGCCTGGATCCTTTCTCCTGTGAGAAAAGTGGTGGTTTAAGTAGGGGAAGGAAAAGAATAGTAATGATCTGGATTCAGAGACCTCCTATAGTTCTGCATCTTAATGACAAAAGGACTTGAAAGCTGGTCCAGCTTCTCTGTTAACCATAGGGCAGGTAGGTAAAGTTGACTCTTCCTTTCAGTGATTATTTCTAAGTGCAGAGTCAAAATGAATTGAAGTGGTAGAATTACACAATGCTGACAAGTTTCTTACCTACTAGAAACTTATCTTGCTGAGCATGGAATTCCCTCAGGAGATAGCTCCCGTCTTGCCCCTTTTCCAGATGGCTCCATCCTTTCTCTGATATGCCTTAGGGTTGCACTCAGTTAAACACCAACATGTTATGCATGAATTTGCTCAAGGAATTCCTTCTCTGTTCATCAGTGATGGTTAATTGACTGAGAAATATCATCTGTAGATGAAAAAAAGCTCAAATTAAAAGTATTTTTCCAGAAAAGTTTTAAATTATAAAATACTAATTCTAGGATGACTTTTTATTTCGACTTGTAAGGCTACTTCACTTTTCGTGTGAAATAATATAATTTGCTTTCAAAATATAACCTGAGTTTGCAAAAATTCTTCAATAATGTCATGTAAAGAGCTCAGCCTGTACAGACTGATTTCTAAGAGATGTTTTTGGTAGCAATCTATTTTTAATAGGCACAATATTATCATACTATTACATAAACTGATGTGAATCTTTTGCTTTGGCAGAAGAAGGATATGATGAATCCCACTGAGTTTCCGGAAGCTTTCAGGATTATGCAGAGGAAGCAAGAAGCTCCTTGAAGATCTGCCTGCTACTTTTGTACTTTTGTTTATATCATTTAACAGTTTACTGACTTCAGAGCAGAGATACATACATACAACTGCATTTTCCTGTTCCCACCTCTCCTGACACACAGGACAAAAACCTTTGCTCTTCCTGGCCTTCTGTGTTCTTAACCCAACCTGATTAACTGTAATTACCCTTTTAGAGGCTCTTCAGGATTTCTGTATGGACTGGAAAGCTCCATACAGCAGCTCTACCACAGGAGTGAACAACTCCACAAATTCCTATGCAAATCTCTTCTGCTTTTGAACTGCAGCAAAGAAAACCACCAACAAATCCAGAAAGCTTCTTACATACCATAGTCTTGACATTATTATAAATCCTGTCTTAATTTAAAAAGAGTTCATCTAGTTAATCACAACATCATGTCTAGAACATTCTCTTTTCTAATGTATTATAGCAATCATCTTATTCTCTTACATGGCTCCAAATGGCAAAAGGGAGGAAAACACCTCTAGCTGCAAGTGTACAAAGCCATAAGCAGACAAATGTGCCCAGCCAGGAGCAAGTATTTTCACACTTAATCGTCTCTAGTGATGAAACTTTTCCATAAGTTACCATAGTCCTGCATAAATACTGACTTATTGCCTTCATAACCCTGTTGCTTGTTGCCTCCAGGGTAACTAAAGCTGGTGCTCTCACTGGACCGTGAGCTTTCCACAGCTGTGGCACAAGCCTTTCACTGCATCTTCTGCACAACTGGCTGTTTAGTGTCACTCTCAGTTGTGTCAGTGACACACAGATCAGACCAAACTGCTTTAGCAGGTAGATCAAAGTAAAACAGCACAATGGACTCTGGAGTAGCACCCCCGTGCTTTCACTAAAGGTTCAGGAAATTTCCTGGCAGATGGAGGCAAGTATACTCACATTATGGCAATTCCATTTTCCTAATGAGGCCATTGCAACAACATCAACATAGAGTGGCCCAGCTGGCTGCAGTATCTTGTCATCTATGATTAGGAAAGTGCAAAAACATTCCTCTTGCTCTGCAGATTCTCCTTTGTCTCCATAAAGACTTCTTGTTCTCACATAGGATGAGCTAGTGGATGGCATATTGTCTCCCATTTTCCAAAGGAGAGTTTCTTTATTCCTGTCTGCTATTAACTAAATAATTTCACTACTGGGAGCTGAATATTCCTTTATTGAAATACAATTAAATGATGTGGTTTTTTACAGAATATTGGCAAAGCTGTTTTCATAGAGTAGAATTAATCAACGAAATTGTCCTTTTGTGTGCTTCAATGGGTGATTATCAGCTGCACGTGGGCAGTCAGTGCCTTAAATTATGGGACATTTCTGTACATGTACGTGGCTCACAAATTTGTTATTTCCTCCTCTTTAAAGTCCTGGCTTGTAGACAAACTCAAGGAACCACTACTATCCCAGTATAACCCCTCAGTCCCTGCAAGGGCCTCAGAAGAGCTCTGAGCATTTTTATGAGCTTGAAACTTGCCTTTAGCCCAGAATAAATAGGATGAAGATGAATTAAATAGATTTTTTCCTTATTGCACCAAATAGGCTGTATCTGGTGAATGGGGTAGCAGACCTGTCAGCTGAACGTTTCAGCACAACACTGTTGTTATGCCCTCATAACATAATTTTTACAGTAAATGAACTTATTAGAGATATTCATCAATATTTTCTCAGTTTATTACCATTTCATTTCTTATTTATACTAGATTTATAACATATAGAACCCCTGCATAACCTGGATCCTTTTTATGTTGTTTCTAGAAAAATTTTAACGAGATAAAGTGCATTCTCTACATTATTCCCATCTATCAGCATGCCCCCAGTTCCCTTCATCTCAATTGTTAACACTATTATAATGATAAAACAATATGGGAGCATCTGGCTGATGCATTTTTGAAGCAAATAGCAAACTAGGTTTAGCCTAGGACTTCTAGGGTGCTACCAGAAGGTGGAGGGCACACAGCTGTCCTCATGTATGAATGTACTGAATTTTCACTGCAGGAGAAATTTCCAATCACAGAAATCCCAAGAAGCTCAGGCTGATTACAGTTTGTTTGTTGTGCGTGACACCACAGGATAAATGAAAAGCTTTTTGGAAGGATACCCATTCCCCCTGGCATAGCATTCATTTAATGATGTTCACAGTTATCTTTACAGCAAAGATACTGGCTTATTATGAGCTATCACCAAGCTCGTGGTGCCATGGCTCTTGCAAGAAATTGCCAAAATTGATACAGACTGCAACGAAATCAAGCTGTGTAAATTAGCTGTGTAGGGAATCGCATAAAAGCCAGAGTGCATGTTAGGAACTGAGCTGGGGACACTCAGTCTGTTCTGTATAGCACATATCAGTATGCAGTCACACGGTAAAGGAGGAATATAGGGTTTTCACACAGATGTGTCCATGGCAACTGACAGACTATTTTCACTTGTCTCCAAAGATGTTTCCAGCATAAAGGACTCCATTAAAACTCACAGATAAATCCACACTCAGAAAGGATACCAACTAAGGGTCTTTGTTAAACTTATATTCTGTTTTGACAGGGGAATGGGACTTCTTTGTTTCACGAGCCAATTACCAGTCCATTTTTATGGCAGAAAAAAAACAATGGTGAGGTTTTCTATGCACAACATATAACAATGCAAGAATTTAAGAATATTGTAAAATTATATTAAATCTAGATCATTCTGTACCCGTCCACACAGTGAGTTATGACAGAAGGTTAAATGTCATCTATGAACACCAAGAATCAAAGTAATAAACAAGTAGATGTTGGAACCCTTGACTGCAGCACACAAACAAAAACACCTCGGAGCCCTGCTGATCTTTCCCTGCCTGAAATAGCTGTGATGTTACAATGCCCTTGAAGCAGGTTTCCCAGAAGTGATGAGAGAAGCTGCAAGAACAACGAGGAATAGCACGCTATGAAAAACCTGTCATCATTAGATTACAAGGAAATTAAGCAGTTCAAGACAGTATGAGGAATAAATCACTCTGTTTGATTCTTTGATTAAGATGGCCACTGCACAGGTCTGTGCCATGGGTCTCAGTATTAAAGGAAACTCAACATCCATTTCTAAAGCAGAACATCTATTACAAATTCCTATCAAGAATATACCACATCATGCAGTAAGTCTTTTAGACTGTAAAAGAACCCCTCTAGTTTTTGCCCCAGTGTAGCAAATTTTCAGGGCTCTTTTGATTATTTTTCATCATGGAATGACGTGTCTCCTCTTCCAGTTCAACATTGCCTTCATTGAAAAACAAGCAACATATTTTCCATTAAAGGTAGACATTATTTTTTAGTGCATGGATCTTTCATTATTTTATTTCATTTTACCAGATTTAATTGCTATAATTTTACCAGAATACTTTTTTTTTTTTTTTTGCCAGTTCTTACCTTTTTAAATACGCTTTCTGACTTCTGAATCACATTTGTTTGCTGATCAATCTGTCTCTCCATTCCCTACAGGCTCTCTGCATAATTACGTTAGAAATAAAGTCACTTTTGGATACAATTAAGTGGGGACAAAGTTTTTGAAGCAAAAGAAAGCGGTTTATTTGTAACAAGTCAGCTGAGTAGGGTGTATACCTCTCCCACGAGAGCCAAAGGCACACACCCTCCAACAAAACAGCAACTTTTCGTGCCTTTTGGGCGCTCCCTGTCCCCTTTCCCATTGGATGGGTACGTGGAAACTTACATTGTCTACCACCCGCCTACTTTTCTATCCCCTCCCCTCTCATCCTCCTTCCTTTTTTGGTTCTGTCTTCAACCTCACCCCTCTCCCAGCTCACAGCAACTCCCAACAGATTAACCAGAACAAATCCAAATTATAGCTAACTACAAATAGGGAACAGAACCATCAACTTTCATTCTTTTACTCAATAATCTTTTTGGCTGCAGCAAAATATTACTTCATCTCTCACAATTGTAATATTTTTCTCTTGAGCAGTCATTCAACCAGTAGGTTTGAAACTGTCTCCTGCAAGAAATGCAAAAGTTTGTAAAGACAACTCTGGGAAGCTGTGCAATTTTGATTAATAACAACAACCTCAAAAACATCAAGCCTCATTGACACTGAAGAGTTTGAGCTCTTCAGCACAGCTGCATTCTCTGATGAGCTCCCTTAATTTCTCAAAGCTTGCCCTTTTGAAATAATTAAAAAAACTGTAATTAGTAATCCACTTGGTTTATTTTTCTATTAATTTTAAATTGACTTAACTCAGGGTCACTCAGTCTGGAATCACTTCCTGGGAGCAGCTCTTTTCAGTAAGTTATTTCCTACCATTCAGGCTGCAAAATTATACAGCCTGCTCTTGGTTCAATGTAAGTAACAAGTCTGTCATCTGGCATAGTCAGAAACTCATGGGACTACCCAGTACTGTCAGTATTTTGTCTCCAAGCTATTTGGGGAAAATTAAGTGTCCCACAGTGAAACAGTTGCATTCAGAAACTTCATTTGTTTGTACTAATATTAAATTGGTTCTGAAGTTTTATAATAACAGTATCTCAGAGATATGCCTGTGGCATATTTCAGAAATGTATTTTATAGTAAACCGAAGCTTGAGGTTTTAGTCTTTCAGGCTCAATTTAAAACTCAGTGTATTTAGTGTCCAAATAAGTCAAATGGTCATGAATATTCCTCATCACAAAAGACACCAAGCAAAACGTATCTGCAGGATTTCTTTTCCTCTTATTGTTTCTCTAGCTCATTTATGGTTAAATAGATAGAACACATTCTGATGTTGTGGTCTGGTGTGTACCAGTTGTGACTTCTGAGTCATAAACTGGAGGCAAAATATTCAGCAGTAATTAGTAATAGACTGTCACTGAAGAAAAACCACGGAATGACCCATTCACATCAATGATATCTTTTCAGTGTCATTTAAAGTCACAGGTCCCCTAAATTTATCATAAATTTGTGAGCACAGCAGGAAAATTGAGAAAACTATGTGTCTCTATAATTTCACTATATTTCATCTAGAAAATTACTCTTCTAGTGGATAAGATACGTTTTTCCTATGACATTCAAACAGACTCACACATACTAACTGATTGTATTTGATTCCTGTGCACCAAAATGGTCTCTTAATATTCATAAAAGCCCCTCATCATGCTCATAGGCCTTTTCTGTCATGCACATTCAGCCACGAATCAGATGAGACAGAAATAGTGCCTTTACTAGATTTTCAAAATTCCTTTGGTACCTTTGAAAATTCCATTGAAAAACCCTGATTTAATAAGTCCCCAGCCCTAGTCAGTCTGATTTATCTTGATGAGAATACACACATGCTAAGGGTACCAATCTGAAAAGGGATACAAAATTGCACTGAAAATCTTGATGTTCCCTTAGAGAAACTTCTCAAGATAACACTTCTCCGTGTGATAGAATTGCTAATGCAAGGCTTTCACATGATTAATTTAATGAATATTAAAGCTGCTTTATTTTCATCTAGTTCTCATTCCTTTCATAATGAGATATTTGCATGCATATGCATTTGCGTGTAGGATAATGTGCTACACATCATGACTTAAGGACAGATAAAATGTATATTCATGCTATACTTGTCTGGGATCAGGTCAAATATGATGGTCTGGATGTATGATCAGGTTCAACAAGCAATGGAAAACAAACCAAGAATTGCTTAAGAAAAAAATGAACTAAAGGAAATGTACAAACATATCAGAGTCAGTGAAAGCACTAAAAAAAAGACCTGTGGCAATATGAACAGTTATCCATTCGTATGACCGGGAGGATAGTTGATTAAGACAGAAACCTTTTTAGTATCTGCTATTTTGAATGGGATTTAAAGTTAATTATTACCCACCACTTCAGTCCCAGCAAATCAATACAAAACAGCCTGTTGTGTGGCTTGTTGCCTCTGCTTTATTTAGGAGTTAAGCTGCTTTTTTATACATATTTGTTTTTATTGGATTGTCAGTGTTATTCAGCTTTGCATAGCCAAGCAGGTTCCTTTAGACCTATTTGCATTTAATTGTAAGAACACAAGTAAGTAGAGCTTAACTTTTTCTTAATTAAACTCCAAACAACAAATCATCATTATGACAATACCCTGCAGGGACAGAGATCAGAGATACATACCCAAACCTTTAAGTCAATTTTTGTGCCTGCAATGCAATATTTACAAAACTATCAGAACAGTTTGTGTGTTTGTTAAAGAGGCAAGAATATGTTTACAAATTAATGCTTTATGCAGTTCCATGTTCTCTTCTCCAGGGAAAAAATCGCGTATCAGGAAGCAGCAGAAACAACCAAGAGTTATATTGCCTACATTACTAATGAGATCTGACCTTGTGTCATCCTTCACTGACTCGAGGATCATCAGCACAGTCTGGCACTTGATGCTGGTGATCCTCCCATGGCTTGAACCATCCATCTCAAGTCCCCCCAGATGTGTATATGTAGAACAAACTGCCAGCACCAGTCACAAATTCCTGTCTTGCTGATAGGCACCTTTGGCCGTCTGTGATTAGAAACAAATTCAGGACAGAACAAAAGGGTTTCAGATTGATTTCTGCATTGCCTTTGCTTGGAGCAGTTCAAAGGGATGTATTCTAATTTTCAGCATCAGAGGATGAATGTGAATCATGGTCTGAGCATTTCAGTGTGGCCCAATATAATGAAGAGAAGAATTATAACTTACATGGTTTATGTTAAGAGTGGTTGTCAGCCAGTCCAGGAGACCACTGACTTCCTCATTACACTGCATCTGTTTGGCTAGGGGCATTTGAGTGCCCAGCCTGAGGTGCCCTGGTCCATGATTAGTTTCTGGAACTAAAATAAAATAAATACTAATGAATTGATATACTAGTGTCACCAATATTCCCACTGAATAATCATGAGGTGCACCCTAAAAATTTCTGAGTATTTATTAAAGACTACAGTTCCTTTGTTTTTAATTTTCTTTTAAACCCTGAATCATAGAGCTACAGGTCACATTTTCAAAGGTTCATTAACACTGTGATGTCTATGACCTTACGGTGGAACGACTTTTATTTATTTTTGGAAAGCCGATACTTTTAAATAGCTAACAGAACCCATACTTGAGTTTTAAGGCAAAAAAAGACATGTTATGAGTTGTAACTCAGAATTCACAGGATCATAATTAATCACATTCACTAAAGTGAAGGACTCAGCCTGCAAATAATATCTCTAATGATGGTGAGTGAGAGAGGAAGAGAAGGGGAGACAGACAGACATGTAGACACCGATTGTCTGGCTTGAGCCCATTGCAGAAAGTCAGGAAGCACAGATTTATGATTTAGGATTTTCTTTTGAATGTTATAGTTGTGAACTGTTAACTATTGTAGTCTGCCCCCTCAAATTAGTCTCAACGTTCACTTGAGATTAACAATTCATGAAATAGCATTTCCCACTAGCTGCAGACTGTGTCTAACTTAAGCAATAGGTGGAACGACTGGAAAAAAATCCAGGGAATGCAAGAATAATAAGCAACCTGCAAACATAAGATATAAGTATAGTTTGAAGAGACTGAATTTGTTTAATATAGGGAGAAGAGGTGAAGTATAAAACTTCCTCTACACAGCAAATGCCTGAAAAGAAGAAGAAAATAATCTATTCTTTCTGTCAACACAGATAAGATTAAAAACACCCCAAAGATCCCTAGGTGGACAGGGAAAACAGCAGGGATTGCTAAGCACTGAAACAGATGGCCCACATGGGCTATGAAATCATCCCCCAGCTAGCCTGTTTGGGTTTTAAAAGTAAAACTAATGAACAAAAGGACAGTTCTTCTTGGTATTAAGAGAAGCAAAAATAACCCTAAAAATGACACTGTTTTAGTATGTTCTGACAGTAGGACATGATGGCAGTGTGTGTGTAGGTGTTGTAACACTCAGAAATATAGGACAGCAGCTTCACAAGTTTTCCATTGTGACTCTGGAGCTATGTAGTCTCCACCTGGTAGCTCTGAAAAGATCGCATTAATTTTTGACCAGAAAGCAAAATACAGATGATTTTTCTTGGTATTTATTGTGAGTGGATAAATATTAACAGAAGAGGGAAGCTGGACTGCAGTGACTAAATTGCCATGTTTATGTGGTTTTCTATTTTACTATCTTTTATGTCGCCTTAATGCTGTGTGGTGTCATTCAAGACAACTTGGACATTGATGCAATTCCTTCTTTTTTTTTTTTTTTTCAATAGATTCTGTATTATGATACAGCTAGAGAACATAGAAAACCCACAAAGCAAAAAACAGAAAAACCCCATACTGCAGTTTGAAAAACCCACTTTTTTTTTTTTTACATTTCAAAACAGTCAAATTAACTTCAAATTTTAAACATCAATTCTGACACGGTACCTTAATGATTACCTCAATGATGCATTCATGAACTACATGACTGGAGAACTCAAATATCTTTCTGCAAGAGTGACTTTCCTTGTGCAACTCTCACCCTAATTATTCAGGAAGGATAGACTCCATTTTCATGCCAAAGGTGCAACTGTTAGAGGCCTCAGGTAATAAGAAGGTGTTGATGGCCATCCTCAGAATAGCCTCATACATGCTCCTAGCCTTTGTTTTCCAGACATTTTCCATACATTTTAGGCCCTTTGCATTCAACAAGGATACTTTATTTGCCCTTTATAAGCCCAACAGCTGCTTTAATATAAGGCAGTAGGAAATAAAGGCAGAGGAAAAAAGTGGGCTATTCTCAGGGCCAATCTACGAAGGGATAGAACACAAAAAGTGTTAGGATATAATGTTTTCTATTTCATATACTTACACCAGTGAGACAACTTGTTTGCCAGCACCAGATGAAATGTTAAACAGCCTGTAAGATAATAGTCTGCTTCTCAGACAGGAAGAAAAATGAGACGAAGATTTGTAGAGCTGTAATGCAGGTTGGAGTAAGAGCAGAAAATGCAGCCTCCTCCATTCCCAGACATTTGCTCAACACAGTGGATTAGACCTCCTGGTTGGACAGAGGACAAATCAACTTTTAAAGAAAACACATAAAGAACACGCTTCTAGTAAGTGCTGTTATGTCTTGGAAAAAAATAAAGACACCCCCCCCCAAAAAAAAAACCAAAACCCAAAAACTCACTGATGATTTTTAGGCAATAAACATTTTGTTCTTACATATGGCATCCTTAAGTACTTTCCAGTGACTTGGGTGAAGACTGATACGTTCAATATCACTGATGTGGTGGGGTTTGTCACTCTTGATCTGCCACTGATCCCTTAGGTTTTTAACTCCTATATTTTTTGAATTCTGTATTGCCTGATGTGTAACACTGAGATGCTTGGTAGCCTTGTTAGCTGCTGTTCTCTCATGCCAAGATAGCACAACTTAACAACGCCTCTCTGGGCCTGCTCTTCAAGGACACCCAGACTGCCCAGGCCCAAAGCCTCTAAAAGTGGGGGGGCAAGCTGGGGGAAATTGCAAAGTTTTAATTGGCGAATTTATGCTGATATGCAAATGGACCAAACCTATAAAGGTGTGAAAAACTCGTGACTTGTCGTCCATCTTGGGGTCCATATTTGGGTCTTTGAAGAACTTTGAAGGCCTTTTGAATAAATACCTACCTTTATTCCCTTAGTCCTGTGTAGTCTCTGTTTCTAGGTGGCCTCTCAAGGCATCACCACCAGCACAGGTCCAGTTAGGACAGAACACTTTGGAACTTCACTGCGGTTTCCTGTAAGCTGTTACTGAACTGAAGAACGTCACGGCAGATGAGGCCGAGCGGAGCTGCGGGAGCCGTGGAGCCGCTGCAGGAGCCGTGGAGCCGCCGCGGGAGCCGTGGAGTCGCTGCAGGAGCCGTGCCAGCACAGCCGCCGTCCCCCCTGCCCTGGGGAGGAGGTGCCCCCCAGACCCTGCCAGAGGAGGCTGCCGGAGCCCCCGGGCGGGGGGCAGCGCCCACCACCCCGTACGGACCCCGGGACAGGGGCTGAGGCCTGGCACTGTGGGACGGCTCGCTCCGTGAGAGATGCCATGTCAGGAGATACTCTGTCTTGAAAAAGTCTATAAAACCAGCTCGTTTCTCCCAATAAATGTCTCAGTATCCCTGCCAATCTGAGTCCATGCATTGGTTGTTACAAAGAAAAAGACACCAGCCTTTTTTCCTCTGTTATCTCTCAGTAAGAGAAACAAAAAATAATTTCACCTCAAAAATGCTTTTGGGAAATGGAAACTGATTCAAAGTGACAATTCTAATAATATTTTCCATTTTTTAAAAAAAAATTTCTTCAGGCTGTGAAAAAAACAAATTAAAAAAGAAAATAAAATTATTTGAGGGCAAGGAAGATAGAGAAACTGTTAAACAAAAGGGCACAAAGCAGAGGTTGCAACCAAGCAAAAATATTAAACTAAGTATATTTTAGGTCCATTTAGTCTTTAATAACAGTAATTAAACCTAGTAAACTTTTTGTGGGATAGATTTTTAAGCAGTCGCAAAGCAGATTAAAGTTGTTGTTTACCACTTTTATATGACCAGTATTTTGAGAGAGAAGGATCAGAGCAGATTTTAAAGTTTGCCCCTACAGAACCAAATAACCCTTTCATTTCAATGACGTATTATAAAATATTTATATAATACATGTCAAAAGAATAGAGTCAGAGGATTAAGCATGTTCTGAAAACTGTTCCAACCCACGACACTGCTCTAGGAATTTGTCATGACGAGGAGAAAAAACCCAGAATGTTACCTTTTATGTACTACACATCAGACTATCTTTCCTTGGAAAGTAAATCTGCTAAGCAGCAATAAAGTCTAAACAACATTGACTGAGTTATATTTAAGGACGTAACTGGCTAGGATAAGATTTTTGTCACATTAATCTGAGGGCACTCTAATTTGACATCCTTTTACAATTCAAGGTGAATGCTAAAGGTAAAAAATAAAGTAGATATCTTTCTCAATATATAGGTATGTTTTCATAGAATGACATGATGCTTGCAATTTTGTGTCCAGCAGAATGTAGAAATAAGAAGACATAGGAGTAGGAAATTCAAGGCTCCAGTAGTCAAAGTGCTAGCTCTTTAGCTCCTGTATGTTTATTACTTTCAAACTTGATTGAAATGATGTATTATGCAATCTCCAAATTTTATTATATTACCCTACATACCTTTCACTCAAGTGACTGACCATAATTCCCTGCCGTCATTCTAATAATAAAAGGAGTCTCTTGATATGATTTCCTCCATAGATCATTTGATATTCATCACACCTAGATAACATAAATCATTTATATTGTGAAAGTGAAAGGAAGAAGCCTTTAGTTCTGTTCAGAACTGAAATTATCAGGTATTTTTAACAGTTCCTTATTATGTCTTTATTATGCCAACTGACCCATTTTAACTTCAGATCATCTGGCAGAAAATGAGCTTTTGGTGAAACTAAGAAAGAGGTGAAACTAAATTATAACTGTTATGTTATAATATTAGCTGGTCAGAATGCACTTTCTTCATGTAGGTATGATTTCATGAGGGCAACTTGATTAATATACGAATGGGAAAGAAAAGGGTTTCCATAGAGTTGAAACTGCAGAATTAAATCCCACTTCCACGGAATTTAATGAGGCCAGAATTTCGTCTCTGTCCTTACATTAACCTCCTAAAAATATTTAAAATATTTAGGCCTGTTGAAATGCTGGATCTAAGTTCACAAAAACCTCCTCAGTACTTTGAAAAATACAGCTATGTTAAATTCAGGCTATGAATCCATTTTATAGGGAAAAAAAACATTTACTGGTAGGAAAAGTTTTGGACTTAATATTCTTACTTAGATTTAACAATATACACCAAGGTGATAAAACTTAGAGAAATAAAAGAGAAAACAGTGGAGATAGTGTGCAGGAAGTGATAATGGAACTCCAACACTGGAAGGCTTTCTTGAAGTAAATTCAGGAAAAAAATCTGAAACGGACAATTTCATCAGATACCAGGGAAGAATAGGAATAATCTTGGCAGTTCTCTCTTATGAGCTCTACTTCAGGTGGAAAATTTTCATTTCACATAAGCCAGAAATGCATGTAGCATCTCATGTGCTTATCTTCCATTGAATGTTTGAAATATTTGAAACTCTGGAAAAGAGAAGACGGGAGTTTTTTGATCAAGTACCCTAGACAATGCCAACATTTCTTAGAAAAAAAAAATAAAACCACTGCAAAGAACAGAACAAATTTAAAACCTGTGGGCTAGTTTTGGTGAAAACCCACTGCAATTATTAAAGATGATAAATTAAATATAAATATATGGTGTATTAAGCATTTTTGTATTAAACATAACAAAATTGGAATTATTATTTAAGTACCTGGAAATCCAGGAAACCAAGATTTCTTTGCAGCTACTTAAAGACTTTTTACTAGACCATAAAAGAATACATCCCTTTGATATATTTCAAATTGTATTTGATAATTTCATACTATAAAACATCTAATCCAGTCAGTATAATAACCAAGGTTTTACCATACATAAAGGAAAGGGAGGGGGGCAAACCTCTTGCTAAGAATCCTGAGGCAGAGAGATTGTAAATTGTAGTGAAGATGGTTTACTAGTTCTCTAGAGCAAACTTATACCAAATTCTCTACTGTGGTTCCCACTAGGTCACATCACATCTCAAGCCCTAGGCTCCATAGTCTTTAGATATTTGTCTCGGGGTGACTTTATGATGTGCATCCCCTATCGCCACTCTATGCCCAGAAGATGAATCCTGTGCCTTTCTGTGCCTTTAAGCCTGGGTGCAAGAGAAAAACTGAGCGAACTTTTCAAACCAATTGCTCAAGGACACACACAGATCTCTCTGGGCTCTTGGCAGGGAGTGTGGAGGAGCTTTCAGCTCTTTTGTCTGGAAAGAGTTTTCCTGGGACTTCTGGTTTTTTCTTTTCCTTTCTCCTTCTCTTCGGGACTGTTTTACACCATCAGACCACACCAGGGGAGAACTTCTCTTCTAAGGCCCTGGAAGGGGCCCACGGGCCCAGCTCTGAGGAGGAGAGGCCACACCCAGAGAAGGACTCTGAAATCTGCCCAGGTTTCTCTCCACAGCGAGAGATTTTATTATTTAACATTATTATCCTTTTCTGTGTGTTTGTTAAATAAATAGTATTTATCTCTTTCACTTTCCTTCGAGGAAGTTATTTTCTTTTCCCTGAACCTGGTGCGGGGGAGGGGTGGTGGTACCCTGCCTTCCCTCAGAGGATATTCTCCTCCAATTTGGCCAAACTGGCACAATTTTCTTTTTTTTTAAGTGAAGATAGCTAAGTTCAGCTTTTTAATAGACTGGCAAAATACTTAAATTTTTTGAGCGCATTTTAAAGGAGATTTCTTCTAAAGTAGACAATTTTACTAATTTTTAGTTGACTGTCAGAAATGTTTCGTAGGCAACAACTTATTTTATACAGTTTTGAATAAATGTAAAATTTAGTTGCAGAAAATAATTACTGACTTTTCAATGTTGTACTTCATAACGTGAGGAATGAAAACCTTCTGGTCTGAGTCTGTGCCAGGCTCTGGCCTTTATCAAAGTGGCCTTTATCAAAGGACAGTGACTTCTAATGTCCTCAACACAACATTGGGCTACATAATGTACTTGAACAAAATTAATTCAAGGACTTTCATTATAAGAGTAAATCCTGGCCTGAGATCATACAATTCCAAAGATCACTCTTTATTGCTTTCATCACTGCAGAATTCATTCATTGACCAGTTGAATGAAAAGACTCTCAATCTGTGCACCTCAATTTAAAGGGTGATGGTTCAGACTAGCAACTCTCACTCACCATCCAGGATTACAGACATGGATTCCTGGATTCACTATTTTCTGTATGCAACTCTAAAAATTAAAACATTCTTTTTTAAGTAATCACTCACATCACTAGGTGTTTATTATCTTTAACTCTTTACCAAAATGGAAAACACATTACATAAAAGGCTGTTTGAGGAACATGCCATTTTCCACGTCAGATGGCTACAGCAAAGTACTGAACATGGTGTTTTGTGTGAACTGTATTAACAGCATCTTACCTAACCTCCTCAAGCAACTGCACTTACCACGGATATAGTAAAACCTGTAAAACAAATTGGAAGTATCTCTTATTTTGTACCTATTGGTAAATTACATGACATTTCTGCCAAAAAAGCCTCACAAGCTGCCATACCAGCTGGAAATCCTTCAGTTTAGTGTAACAAGTGCAACCCTGAAGAGCTTTTATAGATATGACTAATTCAGTTTAGCTTCATTCTAAATTAATGCATTGGGACAGCCAATAGTAAAGCTATTAAAAGAGTGAAATGACAGTGTAATTGTCAAAATTTCTCCCTTAGCCTGCATTTAGGAAGACAGTTTTAGCTACATGGGTCCCCAGTCAGTAGCAGAGACAGGCATACGTTACATTGAAAGTTACATGAGGTTTTTGGGGACAGGACTTGAGGAAAAATAGTGTTACCAACTGAACAGCATTATATGCATGCATATGAAATTTATTTTAGTTAACATGACAAAAGGGATGACACTGAAATTAGACAAAGAAGGCCCCCTATCAGGCAAAAGCCTGTCCAAACAGATGGGCTTTCCAATACACTTGAAGGTCAAGATATTCTAAATTGCCGAGTGTGTCAGTAATCATAAGAGTTTATAATCTCTCTGTTGTAGCTACATATCTCAGCATTTAAAAATATATATCTGTACATATCTCAGCATTTAAAAGATTAGGTCCTGAAAGCGGCTATCCAAGCAAACTGAAAAAGAAACTATATCCTTGTTAAAGAGAAAAGAAATCTTGTTGGGTCTATTTGGATGAAGATAAATAGGGAGGTTTATTTCCACTGTGGGCTTTCACATAAGCAATCCTATGAGAATAAATTCTCAAAGACACAGCAGGCTGTCTTGGTTTGAAAGACAGGTTCCCGCCAAGGAAGGCAGGAACCTCTCTTGGAGTGGAAAATGTGACCCCCTTCCCTCCAAATTAGTATAACTTTGAAATTACGGGGCTTTCAGGCAAAGATGTGGGAAAAGGAATGGCAGTGCTTTACTAGGATATGTGTATATGCATGTGACAAGGCAAACACCCGACCCCACCAGCAGCGGCTCCACACGG
Source organism: Daphoenositta chrysoptera (assembly GCA_013397915.1). Taxonomy (NCBI): domain Eukaryota; kingdom Metazoa; phylum Chordata; class Aves; order Passeriformes; genus Daphoenositta; species Daphoenositta chrysoptera. The sequence continues at coordinate 140,541 of VZRO01002366.1, forward strand.
AGCAGAGCCCCGAGCGCGGCCTCCTCCCGCCGCCGGCGCCTTCCCTGCCGGTGCAGTTCACAACACAGGCAGTAGATATTTAATCCCAAATAACGATGTCTTTATATTATCATTTCAATCAACAAACAAAAATGCTATGTTTTGTTGTGGTGATACAAGTCTTTCGTAACAGTATTAAAATAAGTGACATTAAGTCTATGTGAAAGCTGTAAATAAAAACATAATTTAAGGTTTTCATAGTAGAGTTCTCCAGGACTAGGTACGCAAAGGATATCAGAAAATTCAGCTACTCTCTACATTGTAGTGGTTGATAAATCCTCATTCTTCATGTACCCTTTTTTAAAATTTGTATCTTCAACTCAATTTCCTTCCTGCATTTGCTATTTTTTTTTTTTAATCTCTGTCTGTTGTGTCTTAAAAGACTGCATTTGAACAAAAGCATCTACAGCAGCTGGTACTTAAGTCTGCTGCTTTCAGTGATGTTCTCTTGCTTCTTAGTCTTTCCTCTTGATTAATCTGTGCTTACTTTCTCTTTATCTGCTCTTTCTCTCCTCTCCTTCAAATGTTCTTCCTTTGTTTTGGAAAAAAAAAAGTTCATAGAATGACTAAAAACCAGCCTGAACTCTCTGATAAATTACCATCATCTGAAACTCAATGAAGAAAATTTTAATCACCTGGAAACACTCTTTCTTACTTATTAATCAAGCCCAATTTTACAGTGTGGTGTGAGAACATAGAAGGAAACTATTTCTATTTCTTGACTGTCTGAAAGACTGTTCCCCTCCATTTCTTCTCTCAGCATGCTTCTCTTTTTGTCACAGGGAATCTTTGAATCCACCAATCTCAACTTGGACATGTTAAGGGATGCACACATGCTCCCACCCACTCATCCCCCCAACATGCCAGATGGAAAATAAGGAAGTTGTATTTAAACACTGGAGACAATATGACTCACTCAATCTTCCCAGATATATACCGTCCCTAGTAGACCTTATTTGCTGATTTCTTGCCTAAATCTCAAAGCTATAGTTTGTTTTGAGAACCTTAATGACTGTCACCAGCATTCTTAATAGCACCTTATTTTGGGATTCCATTTACTGCACTAACCCATACTAGTAGCTCTGCTCTCTGTCTCTTTGTAAAGAAATACTGGAGGGATTTATGTTTTACAATAATGAAAGATGCCTCTCTGTGAGCCCAATATCACTACAAGTCAGAACAAGGACTGATACTCTTTAAAAGACTCATCCCTTCTGTCAACTCAGCACAAGTGTGTAGTGCAGTGCAGGGTTTCAGTCAATAAAAAGTAAGTTTTTTCATTTTAACAAAATGAAAACTTTTGAACATTAGAGAATTAAATAAAAGAGCTGATGGCAAAACACTATGAATGTTCAGCACTTCTAAGACATGTGTATAACTTCCAGTTACCCAAATTAAAAAACTATTTAGAAAAATCAGAAGTGTGAAGACCAGGCTGACAAGTAACTGCACATGAGACCCTACAGCTGAACAGCAAATGAGTTGGAAAACACTGTGGTTCGGCCCGAATCTGGTTTAAAACAATGGCAATTCATTAGATCAGTTCCACCATCAGATGCACCATATGGTCATTCAAGCACTTGTGCCAGAACAAGTGAGAAAGCAGCATGGGGACAGGGATTAAATGAATGGAAGGATACTGTGACTACACCTTTCAGGGACTGTGCTGGCTTTAAATGTTTGAAAAAGAGCAGAGTAACTAGACCATGACATTTCAACTCAGAAAAAAAGCAACTGAGGAGAAATATAAATATGGCAATACAAAAATTTCATAACTGAGCTCCTATATAAAATTTTGCGAAGATCATGAACTGAAGGCAACAAATTTTTACTTCGCTTCAATCTTCAGAATGGGTGCATACTAATTTAAAATTATCTGACAATTCTTTCTGTACAACACAGGGAAATTATTCAGGTATTATCTTAAGTTAATTAAAATGTATTAATTCAGCTACTGAACAACTTTTAAAATACCAGAATTTTTTATATAGAATTGCTTTTAGTCACAGAGCTACTTAAAAGGACTTGAATTTTTTTTTGTTAATTTGATCACCTCTGTGATAAAAAAGACAAAGTGGTTTCAGGTTTTTTTTCTATAAAATTTCCTATTTTAAAAAATATTTGTGTTTTTTGATCTACATCTTGTATTTCTACTTTTCTCCCTTGTTAGATCATAGTGAATGAAATAACAAACTGGAATGGATAACCTGAAACTTACAGCAGATACTATCTGCAAATTCTTTCAAGTTCAAATATTGACAACTTTCTTTTATTTTTCCTCTACACAGGGGTAGTTTACATTCAAGGTTCCGTCCATGACAAATTCCATGAAACACATAAAGGTGTTTAAGCTTGAACATATTTGTGATGTCTATTAAAATTTGAAACTCGTTCTTTCTTTCATTTATTTCTGTGCTTTGTATAGTTACAGATGATATTAGCAATATTTTTTTATATCATTCTCATCCTAGAATAGGGCAAAGAAAACGTTCCAGTTTTCCCAAGATCATTGTGTCTCCAAAAGCTTCAAAGAGAAACACATCTTCAAAATGGAAACATAGGTTAGAAAGCAGTTCATGATGAGCAGTCATTATAAAACACTGATTCTCACAGAAGCTGACAATTAATGACAGTTCTAAATTTAGACTTGAGTCTTGAAACCCATTTTCCAGGGACATTTTTGTTCTTGAGAGAAAATAAACTCACAGCCCATTTACAAGCTAGCACATAATCCTGCGGCTTTCAAAGAGTATAAAATAAACACCACTAAGTCTCCTTCAGTTCTTTATCTTTCCCACTTCATTAAAAAAATTGCTTCAAGTAAAAACTGTTAATAACTGAAGTTCTTTGGCCTATGAGAAATTACATAACAACTCAGGGAAACCCATACGGCAAAAGTTTCAAAGTTGAACCACAGTTGAATTTGAATCACCAGAGATATCTTTAAATAAAATTAGTGAGAGAAAGATTAAGTATTCCAAAGGGCTATTTCTGCTTGGTATGATTCATGCTGGAAAACAGCCCACTTTTAAACTCATAAGGCCTAGCACAAAGACAGATGAATTAGGCCACCATCCTGCTGAAGGAAGGCTCTGGATGGCTGATCCTGATGCACCTGTATATTTCTGTTACTATTCCAACAAAAAAGGAAGGTGATCCATTATATATTAAGGCTCTATTAGCAGGTAGGATTTTTCGTATTATTGCAGAGCATCTTAGTGAAAACAAATTTTTTGGTTTTTTGATTTGCCTGATAAGTCTTTAAAGCTTGTGTGGGGATCCAGGAGCAACTGTAGCATAATACAGAAAAAATGCAAAAGTCAGCATTCAGAAGATCCAGGAGCAGACTGGTATGTGCAAAGCTTTAATAAAAGAATTGGTTGACAATGGGAACATTCACTTAGGGCAGTGTCACACCTTCAGTTACGTTACAGCCACTCTCATGCTCTGTGTATCTTAGTCCAAAGCAAGCTGCAGACCTGAGCTGCATAAATAAAATCCAAAAAGCAAAACAGTGAAATGTTATAGGGTAACTTTAAGTTTCTTATTAAATACTAAACAGCATGTTTCAAGCTTCAATCTGTGTACAGTGGAAACAAGTAACTGAAGTAAATCTAGGTCTATTTTGTTTCTAAAAAAAATTGGACAAATTCTGGGGTCACTTACAAAAAGCAAAAAGAAGAATAGGAAAAAAAAAAGAAGAGTAGGATTGTTACAGAGAATTAAGTGGTAAGATCATATTCTCTTGTCATTTTATGTGAACAATTTTCAGCCTCTGTAAGTTTTTGTAAATGAATACTCTCCCTTGACCTGTCTAGGGAGTTGATGTTACTCTCTGTTGAAAGGATAATTTGTATTAAAACTTACAGTCATTTTGCACAGCATTAAGGCCTCCCCACCTCTGACTTCATGTTTCACACACTTACTCATACTGGCCCTTCCTCACAAACCCCCTCTTTTGAATTAAACACCCAGATCTTAAAATCTCTCTCAGAAATGTGTGCAAGAACATATTCCTTGGCAACATGACCCACTCCAGTGTCTTAGCCTCACTAGTAAGTAAGGCAGATATCCAGATACCAATGCTGTCTGTAGCACATACATTTTTATATAACATCTCATTATTTATATACAAATGTATAATGCCTAGTCCTGGGAATACAGCATCAATTTTTGGTCGAACATTACTAAGATTCACTCATACTTAGAAGTGTCTTGTTTATTTCAGTCCACTTCATGGTTTTCTTCTTTAAATTTTGCCACAAATTATGCTTATTTAGGAGAAAGCAACTCCCCTTTGGGAAATTTTCCCCTGAATGCATTGCATGTTATAAAATGTCAGTGGAAGAATCTCTTATGGTGTAGCAGTTGACAGTCTGCATAATTTAATCACGCCTTTAAGTTTTAATCATACTGCTAGAGGCACCACATTTACATTTATTTTCTTTAATAAAAACTCTATAAGAAATTTTAAAATGTAGAAGAGGAAAGGTAGAGCCTGCAGTTCCTTGGGAAGAAAGAGGAGGGCAGTCCTCTGTTTCTTAAACACAGACAAATCTGAACACTGTCACTATGACACAGTCATAAGAGTCTTATAGGTTGGATAAGACCTTAAAGGACATCAAGCCCAACCTTTAACCCAGCACTGCCAAGTCCAGCACTAAACCTGGTCCCTAAGCTCTACAAGTCTTTTAAACACCTCCAGGGATGGGGACTCAACGACTTCTTCGGGCATCCCGTTCCAGTGCTGGACAACCGTGTCAGTGGACAAAATTTTCCTAGTAGTATAAAATCATACGATATCCTGAGTTAGAAGGGATGCACAAGGATCAAGTCCATCTCCTGGTCCTGCACAGGACACCCCAAGAATCCCACCGTGTGCCTGAGAGGGTTCTCCAAATTCTCTGTGACCTCTGGCAGGCTGGTGCTGTGACCACTGCCCTGAGGAGCCTATTCCAGTTTCTAGTGAAAAACCTTTAGTATCCAATTAGAAAACTTCCTCTGGCACCACTTAAGGCCATTTCCTTTTTACCTCTTGTACTATCACTTGTTACTTGGGAGAAGAGACCAACCACCACCTTTTTCCCACCATCTTTCAGGGAGTTGTAGGGAACAATAAAACCTCCCCTGATACTCCTTTTTCCCCATCCTGAACACCCCCAGCTTCCTCAGCTGTTTTTTGTAGGACTTAATCTCTAGGCCTTCCTCAGATCTGTTGCCCTTCTGTGGACTTGCTCCAGCACCTCCGTGTCCTTCCTGAACTGAGGGTCCCAGAAGTGGCCAGAGCACTCAGGGTCCCAGGACAGGGGGCAGTTCTGCCCTGGTCCTGCTGCCACACTCCTGCTCATGCAAAGGTGGAGTCCAGCCTGGAGCACTGCAGGGGTTGCTATGACCCAAGGGCAGGACCTGTCACTTGGGCTTGTTGAACCTCAGACCACTGGGCTGAGCCCATCAATCTGGCCTGTCCAGAGCCTTCTGCAGAGCCCTTCTGCCTTCCAGGACACCAAAACTCCCACCCAGCTGGTGTCCTCTGCAAACAGCCTGGCGCTGCACTCAAACTCCTATTCTGGATCACTGATAAAGATGTTAAATAGGACTGACCCCAAAACTGAGCCATCAGGAACATCATTTGTCACCTGCCAACTGGAGTTAGCCACCACTCTCTGGGCCCAGCCATCCAGCCTGTTTTTTACTCACTGAACAGTGCACCCTACCAAGCTACAAGCAGCCAATTATATAATTTGGGGCTTTTTACACCAAGGAAGAGAAAATTGTATGTTTGATACTATTAATTATAATGCTTTTGGACACTGTAACTGTTCTAACAATAGCAGGACCTTTAAATAAAATTCTCCTCCCTACCCATTTCCCTTTTTTCTGTCTTCTGGCATTCAGTACCGGCAGTGGGTAGCCCCATGCAGTTGGAAACTGTGCACCTGAACAAATACAGCTGTAAGAACAGCATGTGTCTTGCCCTATTTAAGCTCACCTTGAGCAATGTTGAGGCAGGGGATTTTAGCTTGGGAAATGGAGCATCAAATATAAGGTCTTATCAGATGCCTGCTTTAGGAAAGAAAGGCACCATTATGAAATATCTGTTGGCCTTTGAAATTGATTAAAGAAAAAAAGCGGAAGGACCCTGCTGTCATTTATTGAAACAGATTTTCTTCTCGTCTTAAAAGGGTAGCATAATTTCTCATCAAAATTTATTTTAGATTTAAATGTTATGCTATCATCATTTAATTCACTATATCATATCCTACTGAATAGTATTTTTTATATATGTGTATTTCATTAAATAAATTGAATTAATGATCTACTTTTGATGGTCTGTACTTTTGGGGCTGAGTTCATAATTTACCTTATGGTGGTTTTTTTTCTCAAGGATGAGCTCATTAGCCACGGGGTTCCTGATTTCATTCCAAATCAGGTAGTTCTTTCTCTACAAATTCTCTTTAATCTTCATTTGGATGCACGGTATTTCTCTCCCTAGTCTCAAAGTACTATTTGTGTAGTATTACTGTTAGAAGCTTTTCCTTATTCTTTCCACACCATAGGTGTCAGAGCTGTAAGAGTGAGAAAAACAATCTATATGGGATGAGAAATGGCTGGAAATTACAGATAGAAGATACATTACATATAGGATTATTGATGTATGTCACTGTAGCAGGTTAACAGATATTTTGATTAAAATTGCACTTAAATACCAGATCAGGTCTCTTCACAGTTGTCTTGTTTGACTGAGCAAATAAATACAGCACATATAAAATATTTTAACCACCCCAAACCAGACATTCCAGCTTCAAAAAGGATTTAAATGTCTAATACATAAATTACATGGGGTTTAAACTCCCAGATGCAAAGACACAACCTTGAAACTATGCCCTTGAATTACACAGACTCTAGGTAGCATAAACTGAAGAGGGAGTTCAATACAAAAGTTCTTCAGATAAAAAATCTCCAGCTTCTCTAAATGATGACAATTAATTCCTGGAAGAGTTAAGTGTCATGTACTTCACTGCAGATGACTAACCTGCATTTCTCTGCCCACCCTTCTAAAGGACTTGTGCCAGAAGGTTTTGAAGCACACTGCAGACTCATTTCCTCTTACAAAAAATCCCAGAAATTGATTTCTTTTTTAAAATGACAAGAAAAAGAGTGAGATTTTCCTTTCCTTTGCTTTTAGACTAAAGCTCACTCTCTGGAAGAGTGACCCAGGGTTCATTCTCTTTCTGCCTTTAAAGTGGTGTTCAAACCTATGTAATTACCAGCTAAGAAAATGCACAGAGGTAAAGACAGAGGTGCTTTCAAGCTTCCTGTGGAGGCTGTGGCATTTTCCATATAAGAATCAGGCACTACTTGTTGGGGATTTAGAGGAAGGAGAAAGGTTGAGTGCTACTGCCTGACCTAGGTATTACAGCAGGCAGCTGGGGAGATGGATTTCTAGGCTGACCTACAGAATAAAAAGACAAGTGTAATTCAAAACATTAAGGAAGATAATTGAAGGAAAGGGGATCCTTGTTTAAATGTTATCCATCTCTCTTCTTTTACTTTTTGTTCAAATGCAACCCATTCCCCATCTTAGGCTGATTCCAGCAACAAGTACAGTGCATGACAGTGCAGTGACTCTTGTGTAACAACAGATCTACAAATGTTCCTGTCTGGAACAGAGGTGTCCTCTTGTCACATTTTTTTTGGCTAGACAGAGAGCATGATAATTTTCTGGAGATTGTCCACAGCCATTTCATAAAGAGAATTGTACATCTTCTCTGCCACTAATTATAGTAATCATCTTGCTTAATAACAAGCCAGGAGCTTGCTCCAGAGCAACTAATTTTGCTTTTACTCCCAGCTTCCAATTCATGCTACATTGTCCGACCTTGTGTCAATTAAAATTCATCTAAATGTTTAGTTGGACTTAAAACAGAGAGTCATAATATTTCCTTCAAGATGTAGATTGGCTTCCTGACATAGATCATTAAGCAACACTGCATGAAAGTGTGAAGCAGAACAAACCACATTTTGAGGTGTTTCTCAGGCGAGTGGAGAACAGCTATTTTGCAATACCATGTTTACAAAAAAAAATACTCTTTTTGGTTAAAAAGTACCTTAAAAGCACTGCGTATGTCAGTGGCAACATTTAAAGCACTCCTTAATATTATTTCAGTTTTGAGATGAGAAAGAAAAATAAGTCAGCTATGCCAGCAATGTGGCAATTCAATAAAGTGTCAAAAGTTTTATGAATCTGTTTGAAATTAATGCTCAGCATTCTGAGAGCCAAAGAAATAAAAGAATGGGAGTAAATTGATGATGGATATACTTGGTAAAACCCCCTGAAATAATGACATTTTAAAATCAGTAACATTCAAAAAATTCTCACAGAAATATCATGACTGATCTGAAATTTAGCTGTGACATTGTAAACTACAATATATGAAGGAATATGTCAAAAGTTGGAAATTATTTAGAGAAATTTAAATACTGATTAAATAATTATTGTCTCCTGTAACTTCCTCATGTGATTTCCTGTATTTTTAAGGATAAATTTACTTAGTCTGACCTGTAGGCATCATATCCAAAATCTTCTTAGCTTAGTTCTGTTCCATACTGAATCAATTACAGATATTTTGTGGGTTTAAAATTATTTATACCTATGCAAAGGAGACATTTTTTGAGTAGTATTGAATATATTGCCTCTGCATAGGCTATGGGAAAAGGCTGAATTCTCTGTAGCCTGCTTGAGCTACATTTCGCTGTTTACTGGGCTAGGAACTCAAGTTTTGAGCTCAGAAATTCTTAGTTAGACACACAGTGAGGGACTGATCTGGCTTAACTCAGACATCTAAATGCCAGATGAATAAATCTGAACCAGTCACACACAATCCCTTTCCTCACTGAAGAACAGGCATCTTTAAATTTTTATAATTTGATCAGATAAATTGCATATCTATCTTTCTCTCCCCTCCACCGCAACAGTTTGCAAATAAAGGAATTATTCTTGGAAACGAGACATGTGATTGCCTTAAAATTATTAAAATTTTCTGTGTCACCATTATGCAGTGCTTTGTTCACAGCTGAGAGTGGAGTGAGAGCAAGAATTTCTCAAATGATAGTGCAACATCTCCCATGTCTTTTCTATACTATTCAATGTCAAAATCTTAAACTTACTGGGTTGTAATGGAACTTCAGTTGTCGTTCTCTGTTTCTTCATAGCCTTACTGTCCTTAAGTGTTCTTGAGGGATCAGGACAACCTTGAGAACAAAAGAAAAAGCAGAAGTAATTTATTGCAAGCAGTACAGCTGCAGAGGGTTTTATGTTGATAAGGGAATAGCCCTGGAACATGCCAAATGCAAATAAGGCAGGCAGTAATGTACTGCATGTTTAAGAACTACTTATATAATAAGTAACTACTGGGGAAATTATTTCATGTTGAGCACAACAGCTTTTGATATCTTTTGTGAACACCAAAATGCCATTCGTAGAGATGAATCACTGCTTATCAACCCTCTGCCCCTCAACACATAAATACATTCATACATGCACATTTGGAAAAATTATTAGTAAGAAAAAGCAGAATCAGTTGGAAAAAACCTATATATTTTAAAGAGTGTGTGCTTATAGGATGAATTTTAAGTCAGACAGGCAGCTCAAATGTGTTTCAAGTTACTGCAACCACAAAAGGTAATCAGAACAGTGTAAGTAGAGGTAAGTAACTTCAAAAACATTCAGAAAACAATCCCCCATAAGTTTTATGAAGTTATAAAATTAAAAGGGGAAAAAATGAATGTTTAGTAGCTTAGGGTTTTGCTTAGGGAATACAACTTTTTCTTGCTCATGCTCCACTGAAGGCATTTCAGAATTTTCAAGAGTGTAGCAAGGTATTTCACGTGGCTAATGGACTAAGTGGATTCTAGTTCATCCAAAGCAGTGTTAAACAGGAATAAATTAACACAGAATAATGAATTTGACATTAATTTTTCATCCTTTTACTCAAAGATCAGATCTCCTTTTGCCTTCATCTGATTGTTTCATTGTAGTATGCTGGTCTCTGCCATGTAAAATATTTTGATATGCAAGCAAGCAATATTCTCTAAAAAACCTTGAAGCTTCCATTGGTTTTCCTGTTAAAAAATTCTGCAGGCTGGAAAATAACTCCCACAGGACACTTACTTCTTCAAAACTTTAAAATCTAAAGTGTTATCCTTTTCCCCTTGTTCATCTGGAGAGCAGAACTGCAGAACATGTTAAGGTACACATTAATCGCTTCCTCTCAGCTAACAGAATAAGAGATATTTAAAACGTACAAAATGCACAAAAATGCATTTCAGATGAACAAAGATTGATAGTAATCAAAGTCAAACATTCAAAGAAATTAGATCAGAAGTCAAATGTTTCACTCGATAAAAATGCCACAGAAGAAACTTACATTTGAATATCTGTGTCTGTCAGTGATAAGTTCACAGTGACATTGAACATCTCATCCACATCAGGTAGCTGAAACTCATTACACTTTCCCTGCAAAATCAGGAAGGAATTCAACATGAGCATTTAATAAATGTGGAAACAAAGAAATTTTGTATCTGGTTTTCCAGCTAAAGGTAAGTTACTCCAGATTTTTGCTTGAATTGATGACAGAAGTATTTGTCAAAAGGAGAAACAGTTTTCCACCATCTTGTACAGAAAAAGTTATACTTCTGTAGCTATCCCACATATTTCTGTTTGGAAGTCAGCTTGGTTTACCCTATTTTATCCAAAGAACTAGAATGCTCAAATCCATGGGTAAGCTACTGGCATTTGTCACAAACTAAGAATGAAATCTTTGATCTTCGGAATAGAAAAATCTTTGTTCTACTGGCCAAAGATTTTATTTCTACTTCCTTACAAGTAAAGACTTTAAAACATTTTCATATCCCTGTCTCTATTATCAAATAAGGCCAGATTTTCTGAATATTTTTTAATTAAAATTGCTTTTTGAAACTGAATTTAGCTTTTCAATCAGAATAAAATCACATATTCTTTGGCTTTCCACTTTGTATTTATCAGAGACTTTTCTTACTTTAGATATTCTAATTATTTTTGCCTAGTGAAGCTAATGCAGATTTGTACAGTATTGAAGATACTGCTCTTTGCTCTACAGCCTTCTACCTCAAGAATGAGGATGTTTTCTAGCAATGCATCCATCAGGAGTTTAGAGACGTCTTTGCCAAAGAGTTGCTACAAGGTGCTAACACACAAAGAATTCCAATGCATTCGCTATTAACCTGGGAAGATTTGTTGTTTCTCTCTCCTATTCCCTGGTATAATTCATCATGTGAATCTTTACCATACTTTTTTCCGTATATTAGAATACATAATCTTTTCTTTCTCCTTTTCTTAAAACAAGAATATTTTTGTCCACTTTCTGACAGTTTCTGGCTACAATCCACTCACTAACTTGGAAGTAGTGGGACCCTGGAAACATTTTATGCACTCTCTCCTTTTGATTTTCCCCTGTTGATATTTTAGCTATGCCACTACTCCTTTTCCTACCTTGCTAACAGTGAGTTTGAAGGTGTGTGTGCTGGTTTTGAGGCTCGAGGTATTGGAGGACATTAAGCCCTGGAAATGACTGCTGAAAATGCAGAAAACTAACATGGGTATTTAATCCCTTTTTGTGCTGAAGTGAAAAAGCTCTTAAAATCATTTTTGGGCAGGTGTGCAGCCTGTCAAGCAATTTTCTTCATTCCAGTCAAACATATTTGCATACTCTAATGTCTGTGTAAGAAACCTTATGTTGAACAAATTGTGGCTATTGATATTTGTATTCCCCACACAGTCAGAGCACCCACACTATCTAGCTCATTACTGAAATTGCTTTAGAATGCCTTCAGTATGAAAGGTGTTATTATAGTATCAAATTCTACTCTAGTCTGAATTTCAAATTCTTGATTAAAGCATTTTGGGCTAACAGGTTCTCTATTAACATCTCACCTATATACTTTACGCTGAATAATTCTAAATGATTTGTTACAGCTAAGGAAGATTAAGGCTGCTTAGAATAATAGTCTGCTATTACTGCTTCAAATGAGATGTTTATTGCAACAGTGGATTCAATATTTTAAATATTATATTCTATCAGCTACTTCCAGTGAAAGAAACTCCTAAAATTCCGTGGGGAGTGGGAGCTATAAGGCTGAGGTTAGCATCATACACTGGTATCATAAGTTCTTTGAATATATAAGTGAACAGTAGATCGAGAATTAATTTTGTCATTCATAGCAGAAAGAAATAAAAGTTTGGTTAAACTAAACTTAACATGCACAGACTATCTTAGAAGTAAGTATTATGTATAGTTACAGTTTCAAGAGATCCTGGTCCTATCCATACTTTTACTTTTGGGAATCTAATCAGGTGCACAGCCTTAATACATGTATGCTCATTAGGGCAACCACAGAGATGGGTCTAAAAGAATTTAAAACAAACTCTGGACATAGAAAACCAAGGCCTTTTTGTGCACGTGTTTCCATGGTTTAGCATCTCTTGCTGTGGATAGAAACAGTTCAGTACTGAGGGAAGAAACTCCAGAGCTGGCTGGGACAATGCCAGGGCAGGGTGGGACAATGCCAGGGC
>VZRO01002366.1:159771-270994 GCA_013397915.1 Daphoenositta chrysoptera
GAGGTTAGTATGTTTTCAGTGCAATAGACTGTTTCTGGGCGGGCAGGACTGTTGCAGGTAGCAGTTTGGAAACCATGCTGGAGCAGAGAGGAGACCTCCTTTTTCCCTGAGTTTGGAGAGACTTATTAAGAACTTCAATACTGACCAAAAATGCCATCTTTCTTAGCCTTTGTGCAAGCTGGGTGCTGGAGGAAGTGCTGGAAAAAAGAGGGTAAAGTTTTTTTTCCTTATTTTCTTAGTGTTTCTTTCTTTTCTTTTAATTCTAGTAATAATAAACTATCTTTATACTCTTTAAAGGTTTTGAGCCTGCTTTGCATTTCTCCTAATTCATATCTCACAAAGGCAAATAATTGAACTAAACCACTACAGTGATACACCTTTTTATGATAAACGGCACATAGCTCTTGGGCTTTCTGCTTGGCAGATGCTGCCTAGAATTCTAGAACTAAGTTAGAGATAGCTATTTGGGAGAAAGCAAAAAAGGAGTAAGCTAAGAAAAAAGATAAAGCTTCACACAGAAAAGGACATTTATGTGCATGCATGTGCAGACAATCAGCTCTTATGGTCACCATGTCTGACAAAAATCTTAACGCTAAGACAACCCAGGAGACTGAAACTCTGAGTCTGAGGAAATCAGGTAAGGATGACAGAGAGCAGAAGTTCTTCACTAGTAGAAGGACTAGTGGGGAGTTCATAGGGCTCAGAGAAGATGCTCCCCTTATAGGTCAGAAAATGCACTGTACTCCTATCCACAGCAACTTTAGTCCTTTCACATCATCTTCATTTCTATATAGTAAAAAAATACTCTGATTTAAAAACGTTTTGGATGTTTTTGATCAGGTATTTGCTTCAAAACAAGAACATCCATTATTGCCAAATGTACTTTGCCATGATGTGTTTTAGTCTGGATATAGAGGACAAGTTCCATACTGTATTTAAATGTAGGGTTACTCAATTTCAGAAAACAAGTTATGTTTATATATTATCTACCATGATTTATAAATTATTTACCATGAGAATTGATCTTCTTGGCATCAATATCCATTTATTGGTGTAATAAAAGAGCTCATTATAAAATAAATCTCTCAGTGCAAAGTACAATCATACATAGGATAAATATTATTCAATTTAATTAAACTAGTCCCATATTTCCCTTTGTCCAAATCCAATTTTTTCCCTTTAGGTTTAAATAAGGTGTCATTTTTCTCTACAATATATTCTAACTTAAGGTTCACTTGAGTAATTTTTTTCTTTTACTGTCAGTTTCAGTGAGATCTTAGTGCTCTACGGATCCTCTTGATTTCTCAGGTGATTATTGTGATAAATGCCAAAAGCTCTTTAGGAGATTTTAGTAGCAGCAATTATAGCAGCAGCAAATCAAAGATAATCCAGGAAATTCTTGCCAATGATCTGGTCTCCCTTGAAGGTTTTGGACAAAAAGTGAAATAGTGGTTGGGACAGTATCTTCCTGTCTAATATGTCACTTTCATTTGCTATCTTAACTTCTCTTGTCAAGTGTAAAAGTTGTTAGACTGGTCAGATAGACTCAGGTGAATTCAGTTTCATTTAATTTAGCTTTATCTTACGTGTTTTATACAAAAAATCTGAACTAGTGCCTGAATTTAACAGTTACTTACAGTAATTTTGTGAATTTCTGTTAAAAATAAATAAACCTCAAATCTCAGCTAATGAAAATTCATGGTATCTCAGTAAGTACTGGATATCTCAAAACCAGATTATTTACTTGCTCTGAGAGAGAAAAGTGTTACCATTCTAAGATTAAAGAAATTGAAGTCTATGAATAAGGGTTTAGTTATTTGAAGACTAACTCTAAACAACTATTCCTGTATTTATTGCTTTATTTAATGAAATGTCTCCTAATTAAATGTGTTTCCATATCTGTCACTTTTTCCCCTTTTAAAACATGAGCAATAAATACAGTAAGCATAAGGGCTTGTTCTGGAAGACACCGTATCTTCATTATTGTGAGAAGCACTAAATAACCTAAATAGGAAATGTAATGCAGACAGCTCTGAGTTAGCATAAATTATGAAATCAAGGCAAATGTTCCAGAAAATATATTCAATGAAAACCAAAACACACTAATGTGCCCATCAATCAGTATGAACTAGATAGATGGTCACTTTCTAGAAACTTTCCAATAAAAATACTTACGCAAAATTTTGATGCCAAATGGCTATGTCTAAAGTTAAACTTATCATTTAAAATTTCAGGAGTAATCTTTCTGAGAAATTATGCACAAAAGCAGTTGCTCTTGCCAGAAGGTGTTTGTATTATTTCTTAAATCCTCAAGATAAAAGCTTCATTCATAAATTATTGTTTCATCAGTTCTTGAATGAATGTACCTTAAGGTGAATTAATCTGTGAGAAAAAACCCCATGGAATTAACCAGCTAATACCATTTAAAGAACATGATATAGCACTACTTGAAAGCAGAGCCGTCCCTCATAGGCACACATTTTTACATTAAAGGTTCCATTTTGTGTGTAATAGAATCAAGAGAAGATCAGGAAATGAAATAAGGAAAACAGTTGTGATTTCTCAGTGCTCCTTGGATTTAGGAACGACATCTTTTTAAAATTAGGTTATGACTGTAGAACAACAGTTGAGCTAAAGCACAGAGTGGAATAAAGGTTTTGGTGGGAAAGTCTGTCAGTTTGAATAGCCAAGTGGTTCTGCCTGTTGGAAGAAAAGGAACTGGGAGATTATTTGGCTTGAAGTGAGATATAAGTGAATGTGGCAATAAGCCTTTACCCTTAGTGCCTGGGTAAAAAAAGAAACAAATTTTCCCCTAACCTTGCAATAAATGTGGCTCATGTAAACTATGAGAAACATAAAAAGGATTTTCCTGTTTTCACAGATCAGTAGAAGTTCTGCTTTTTCAATACCTCTTATGCACTTCCACAACTGGCAAAATAGATTTTTTCAGACCCGTACAGTTTTCTGTGAATTTCAAGGATACCATGTACCCTGCAGATCTGAGTGAAAGATTTGTACATTTCAAAGAGCAATACTCTTCATCTTCCTGGCTTATGCAAAACAAGAGGGAAATAAGTAAACAAAAAGTATTTACATCTCATGAAAATGTCATAATGGTATGCTTCCCAAAAGATCTGAGTAAAAGATGGGCATATTTTGCACAAGTCTTCACAGAAAACATGAGGAGATGTTAGCTGCTCAGATACTTGGGTTTGGAAAGTGGTAAGTCTGGTTACTGGTTAATGAAAGAATATAAATGTCATAGATTAGATATGAATTCTTTTAGTATTCCTCCAGGGCTTCAATGAGCAAAGTATTTAATGTGCAAAGACTTTATCAGCAGTATCCTTTCAGTATCTCATAGTTTAAAAGCAAAATTGGCTTCATGGGCTGGATGAAAGGTGGTGTTTCCAAGTAGTGCGGAGGGAAACTTGGAAGAGTGGGCTGGTGGAATTTAGGCTTTCCTGAAATAATGGCATTCAGCAAACAGCATTACTGTTATAATCCAATAGTGTGGAATAGGTGAATAGAGTGGAATGTTTTTCAAAAATAACGAAATAGTTGATGTTATGAATATGCAGAACCCAGTTAAATTATTTCCTTTTGTCCAGCCCCCCAGAGACAATCTTCTGGTTAATGCCTGTCACTGCAAAAGATTTCTGCAAGTGTGTTAACCCAGAATTACAGGATTTCATGTTACTGCCACTTAGTGGAAGAGGCTCCCTGGGAAGGGAATATTTGAATTTCCAATTTCAAGAGGTATCAGCTGGCTAAAACATTTCAGGGTGCTTACAGAACACTCAGATCTGTATTGCAGACCTTACACAGAAAGACCTCCTGCCTGGATATTGTTCTCAACCTCTGTCAGATAGTAGTGAGCCCTGAACAAAAATATCATGTATTTCAGGGTGGGGTTTTTTGTTGCTGAGGTTTGTTTTGGTTTGGTTTTAATTTTTAATCAAAGAATCTTCTGGATGGAAATCAAGCAGATTAAATTATGGGCCAATTATATAAATAAAATTTCATTAAATAACAAAAGCGGAAAAGAAAACATAAATTACTTTAAGGCAAATGTGTCAGTCTTTCACTGCAGGGTGCCACTTGAGTGTGCAGCATTTTAGCACCACGTTTGATTCTGTATTAATGTTTACATTTTTTGTTCTCAGTAGACAGCAGTTTCCCTATTCTAGGCAAAACAATAACTAAATCAGTATTCTTGTAACATATAAAACAAAAAAGGTGCTAGTGTTTAAGGGGAAGGGAAGACTTTGAAAAAGAAGGGGCGTAAAAATTAATTCTGCCCTTCTGCTCAGGTCCTCCAGCTAGTGTCCATTTTTTAATACCTGGTTAAAGGCTTCCCACTGCTGTTTATGCCTGGACCACCTGTTCCCATAATGCACTCAAATCAGCAGGGTTTGGCACTGCATTGGACAGGTCAGAAAAATGCTATTTCAACAGTAGGCACTTAGGGTGAGCAGTCTAGGTCCTATGATCTGAGTGCTATTTCACTTCCACAAAAACCTAAATGGTTATAACTAGGAAGAATAAATTTGATTGTAGGTCAAGCTGGTGGTAGTGATAGAAAAGGGACTTAAAAGAAAAGTCTCAGTTGTATTTGTAGCATAAGTGTTAGAGTGAGGGGAAAAGGGACAATAGGGAGGAAGGAATGTAGACCATAATTTCTGGAGTTAAAGGAGTGCAAATGATGTTGAATAAAAAGAAGGAAGAGGCAACTTGTCTGGTGACAGATTAGAATAGGAGGAGCAGGTGATAAATCATCTCACACAAAGAGGTAAATGAGTGGTGTATAAAGGAACAGAGACAAAAAGAGAAGGTGAAGTGATAGATGGTTTGGAGATTAAACAGGGAGGTTAGTTTGGTAAATAATTATTGAGTGCCAGTTTTAAAAGCTCTCTGAATTATAAACTTTAATTCAACTTTCACATCTGGCCTCTCAGAAAACTTTATTATCCATAGGTATATATTCACATCTGGGAAAAAAAAAATCCTGAGACACAGTTACAAGCCTTTGTTGTTTATCTCATGAGAAACTTTTCTAGCTGCAAAGCTGGAGCTTTCTGGTTCCTTTAACTTCTCATTTCTCCAGACATTAGACTCTGCCTAGCAGCTGACATCTCATGGAATTAAGGTGCTATTGCCATGCCAGGAGGTGAGGAGAAAAATGAGCTCCTCCTCCTTCTGGAATGAAGAGCTCTTCATTCACTTCCATTACATTAGCAGCCTCAGGCCTCTATTATTTGACTTTTCATGGAGAAAACGTCTTTTTCAAGGTCTTGGCACTGTAGTGTTCTTTGACACTCAGTCCATGGGGGCATTATTCCACACACAACACCACACTGAGAGAGAACCCCAGCCTTTTGAGTAAACAGCACTAGATCTCAAACATTTTATCCACTAAATCTGCAACGATTTTTTACATACTTTCACAAGTTGAAACTGAATGTAGACCCTGACAAGGTCTGTCCAGTGCATATTTCCTGGTAAAATGAGAGGCTTGCTTGGACAGAGGCAGCTTTCTCTGAAAAGAACATGATACTTAGCTAAGAGCTAAGTTAGTTCTGGAACTTGAAGAGGGGTTGAGAGACACGTTAAAAAGTCAGTTCTTTGTATGAAGTCCAGGAAGGGAGAAAAAATATTAATGATGGAATAGAATAAAAGGTTTTATGAGCCATCTTGTACCTGGTGAGGCTGATACAGATCCAGAGCCAACAGTCTAATAATCTCCTTGCTCATTCACTCCAGTGTCTCTGCTTGGAGCCTTAAAATTATGGCTAAATAGTAGGTTAATTAGAGCTGGGTATGCAAAGAACTGGTTCAGATCCATGGTCCTCAGTGTTTTTATAATTTATTTCATGGTTTCTTCATACACTTCAAAAGCTTTTGTAGCTCAAACATTTCCTTATCCATAGTGATCTGCAATCCAGAAGATAAGAGAGTTTAAAAAATGGTATTTTAAGACAGTTAAACCCAATCTTTTTATCCTAGACAAAGCAGAAATATAATTTTTCAGAAAATATTTACGGAAACTAGCACAACACGAATACAAAACATTAGAGTAATATAATTCCTGCTTCAAATACAGACCTTCCTTTGGGATTCTGCCCATGTAAATACCACCACTTTCTTTTTTTTAGATTTCACCATGCATGTGAAGTGGATTTTAAGAGACACTGCTGAATTTAAGACAAATTATTGAAAGTCTTTTTTGACTGAGGCCCAGCTGTCACACAGTCACTTTTTTTGCCCCACCACAGAGGAGTTGGGACTTCTGCCTCTGTCTTTCCCTTGGTTCACAGCCTTCCACTAATTCTGAACACGTGCATATTTCCTACATTTTTGACATCATCAAGCTGGCAAGTGTCTCATCTAATTTGCTGGAGCAAACCAAGGTGCTGGCACTGCTTTCTTGAATGGTAAATATCATCACTGAGTGTGTAGCAGCTGAGAATGTTGCCTCTAGCATCTGCCCACATGCTGCAGGACTATCTGGCATATCCACAATCTGTCTGCTAGCAGGAAAATAAATTAAAAAAAAAAAAAAAAGAAACAAAAACAATACAAACACAAACCCAAGCATTCAACTCTAACTCAAGTTAACTCTTTCTTTAACAAATATAGATATGACCTTATCTTCTTCAAAAAGTAGAGTTAACAATGAGATCACTTGTGCTGCCCACACACTGCCTCCTGAAAGCTGGAAACGTGATACAGATACAGAGAAAAAAATTCTGTCAGATTTCATGTGGTTACTGTTGCTTGGGAAACCACTTCCTTGGTAACTACAATGCATTCTCAGCACGTCTCAGTATCAATTTCTCTCTGGCTCTGAGACACACAAACCTGCAGTATGGTGTGAAGAGGGAACAAGAAAAACAAAAAACCAATAACAACAAAGCCAACCTGAAGAAAAAAGGAGAGAATGAGAAAAAGATTTCTTGTTGCTGTTGTTTCAAATGTGTCTAAATGAAAAATAATGTAATCAGAAATCTATCTGGAAGTTGTTTTAACATTGTTTGGTGGAGAAATCATTGATAGATGTCAGAAAGTGTGTCCTGAATCGTAAATGTGAGGTTGGAGAGAGGATCTTGTGTGGCTCTGGAGAACTGGCACTGAGCCTGCTGCTGAAAGTTGGCTGTCACTGGTGTTTTCTCTATTCCAGTTTATCAGACCATTTGTTGATGAATCCACACTATAGAATGCAGTTTAAGAAAATATCTGTTAAGAATAACTCACTAGTATTTTAAACATAATTTCTAAAGAAAATTGTTATAAAAAGAAAACATAAACCTTAGAGTCCTTTCCCATATTGCTCCAGAAGAGTGGCTCAGGGATTCTGCTGCTAAACCAGCAAGAGTTTCCTTACTGCTAAAACACAGTTATCTTTCTTTAGAAGTACTGATTTGAGCTCTTTGCATAGAATGTGAAACTTGGTTTATTTGTTGTTTCACACCAAAATCTTGTCTTCTGCTTACCTGGGCCTCCAACTTCTCGTTGACAACAGGGCCAGGTAAGCAGCTCAGCACAATTGTTGTTCATGGACTACATAAAGAAAATCTAATTTTTATATGAAAGAAAAAGAAGAAATGCTCTAGTTATAGCACCAGCAATTTTTTTTTTCAGTTTATCTTTTTCTGGGCCTTCTCTCAGAATCATTATTGTGTCATTCCTGTGGCCCAAATTAAGTAATAGGGAAAAAGAGAGCAAGGAAGCACTGAGAATTAATGTCACATTAAGTGTCCTATCACTATTCTTACAGGCAAAGCAGACTCACCAGCCTGTACAGTCCATAACGTGGGCACTGGAGGTTTCTTTTCACACAGCTGGAAATGAGTAGAGTGGCAGAAAGGAGACATCATGACCTCTCTACTTCTGCCATTTGTATTAAGTAGCTTAGGACAGAGTGACTCTAAGAAAGCATGAAAAATAAATAATGATACTACAGAAATCATTTAAATCACCCTCTTTCTCAGTGCGATGAACGTCTTTTATGTACATCTGTTTAAATATATAGATTTCTATCTGTACGTAGACATACATACACTTGCATTTTCAAGGAGCGAATAAATACTTTTTCTACTTTTTTGCAGACAAAAAAATGAAGTGGTTGAAGTTATTTTGTTCTTACAGAACGAGCATCAGCAAAAAACATTAATAGTGTCATTTTAACACCTTTAGTTCAAGCATGCCTTCCACCCACACTCCAAATGGCAGAGGATATACGTAAAACACATCTCTTCCAGGAATTCAGGAACTTACTGAGTCAATGCAAACATTGGTGCTAAACTGCAATAATATACTCATCCCATTTCCTGGTGCTGCTTCCTGGATTGAATACAGGGACAAATCAAGAAATCTGAAAATTAGAAGAGTTTATCATTTGTTCTCTGGAAATACAGAAGTTTGTATATCTGCTCTAGAGTATGGGGCTGTGGGGAGAGGGCAGGAGGATTTCCCTGGAGTGCTAGAAAAGACATGATGGAGGGATGGGGTAGATCTGGGTAACCACAGTGGAAGGGGAGCTCTCTCTTTTGGTGTTGACTACCTGGGTCAGCACTAGTTTCTCTTCAAGTATAGTGTCTTAATTCAGGAAAAAATTGAGAAAGTCCAGAGGAGTTGAACTGATTGTCCTACTATTCTCAAATCATTGAAATACTTCTTCAGCATATGTTTATGGTACTTTGAGAATGAAAAACAGCAGTGGGAAATGCCAAGTCTTCCACATTGCTGAGACAGCACTTAAAATGTTTTGGCAGTACTCCTTCCCCTCCCTGTGAAGTTCAGTTACTCTATCCAAAAGCACCAAGTAGCCATAAGGATCAACATTATTTGGACACTGATGCCATGAAAGCTGTAGACTTGAATGTGAACTTGTAGGTCTCCCGGTGCATAATTATTGTTTCCAAACTATTCTTGGATGAAAAGCAGCGCCCTGGGGTGATTTTATAATAATACTGTGTTCCCCTACGGTCTGTTTTATGCCCAGAAATGGGTCCTGTAGCTGTGAGCTGGGTCTGGGGCAGGAGTGGGGGCCGGGGAACGTGGGGCAGGCTGTGCTCAGCTGTGCTGCAGGGAGGGAGTCACACCTGGGCTTGTCTCACTCAGGTTTCCTCAGCCAAGGTGAGTTTTCCCGGGACTGCAGCAGCAACCCTGCGGTGACTCTGTGGTTTCTCCTGGCCCCGTTGGGCTGAGCTCTGCTCCCAGAGGATGACCATCGGTGGAGCCGGGCACCGGGGACACCGGGGAGGACAAGGGGACATTCATCCAAGGCTCGGACCTGGGAGCAGCCCAGCCTGCAAGAGAAAGAACTGTAAAGCCACCAGCTTTCTCCACAGCGAGGAGGTTCAATATCCACCAGTTATTAATTTCTCCCCATGCCCTGCACGCACTTCGTTTTTTAAATAAACGGGTTTTTTCACTTTCATCCAAGAAATTCCTTTCATATTGCTGGGAAGGGAGTGCCGAAACCTGTTTTCTTTAGAGGAAATGTTCATTCCAGAGCGTTTTTCTCCTAAAATTGTCTCTAAACTGAGACAAGCAGGAAGTTACATATACGTAGAAACAAACCAAACGAAGTAATTCCAACAAGAATCAAAGCCAGAAGGACAAAGTGAAGTGGGATAACTCAGGTTTTCTGATTTTTTTAAAGAAGTTTTCAACAGTTACATATTCCAGAAATGCACATGTAATACTTCACTCTTCTCCTGTTAGCATTGCTGTACTATGAATTTAAATACTGCAGTCAGACTACTTCCTTAGTTTGGATGAGAGACAAATTCTTGAGTATATCCTGTTTATGTGTAAAAATTTACCACTGTGATTTCATATCTAAATTACGTATTATTAATACGACAATGTATTAATAATATATATGCTTTCCTAAGCAAAAAACTTGCTCCTGTGCCTAGAGTTTATTAAACATTTTACCACTGAAGTCACAATAAAAAAAAAATTAAGACAAATATTAAACACATGTGAAAATGGGCATCCAATGCATAGGATGTTAGGCTTGCACCTTGCATGTGGCCTGTTTCAGTAAGCACCATGCAAAACCAATAAAACCCAGGGGGACTTCAGTGTTTCACATTATCAGTTTGTAACTCAATAAAGTGGGCTACTACAAACTCAGGGTTGCAGGTTTTTCTGAGCTGCTGTCCCTCGGGGCCACTGTGTGAGAGCCACTATTACAGCCTGATCCATGGGTTATGAAATGTGGAGGCAACAGATTTATATCCTTGTCAGAATCCTGCCCTGTGCTGACTGGTACTGAGGTGATTGGATCTGTCAACTCACAGTGATTTCAAAATCTATGTTTAGAGAAGTATTTTATCCTACTTTCTCTATGTAGCTCCTAATGTCTTCCATTCTGCTGTTTGAATGAAAAAAATATGTTCTGCAGACTGTGAAAATTCATATAATATGAACCAACTAAGATAGTATCTTTGAAGTCTCTATACATTGACATTTAACTTCTCCTGTCTCCAAATAGGGTCTAAATGAGACACTGCCAATTTAATTTGGACTACATTCTGATTTCCCTTCAGCACACCTGTTACGATCTGGTTTAAACACAGAATAGCAGAGGAAACGAAGTCTGTGAATAAAGCAGATCAAACCCAGAAAGGTTTGAAATATACCCAAAAAACATGATTAAAACCAAATGAGGTTAGATGGTGGTGCCAAAAAATTGGTATATTTTTATTTAATAGTAAAAGAAGCAAAGAGACAAAAAGAGAAAATAAAGAAATAGAAAAAGAGTTGTGCATGGGGGTCCTGGGAGGACAGGGAGAGAGTGACAGTGGTTAGGTAGAAACACCTCACCCTTCCAGGGGTCCCAATGACATCTCGTGGCTTCCCTCCATCTGGTCTTAGTGGTGGTGAGTCCCCCACTGCCACCACTGAAAAGTACAGAATCCAATGGATTAAACTCTGTTTGGGCAGGTGGGAAGGCCCAGGAGCCTCCCCTGGGAGGGCAGGTTTGACACTGACCCTTGTAACTCTGTGGGTCTGTTGCACCTCACTGCAGTGCTCTGGGGCAGGGTCAGGGACCCTTTGGGGCCCTGTGCTGTCCCTGAGCCCCCGTGCTGTCCCCCCGGGGATGTGGCTTTTCCCGGGGTGCAGGGCCCACAGCTGGGCTGGGCTGCACCGCGGGCGATGGGCGCTCGCTGCCTCCAGCCAGAGGCTTTTCCAGCACACCCCAAAACCTCTCTCCCCCCCTTTGCTGTGAGGGTCTGTGCCAGCCTGGCAGCCGAGAGCCCCGGGGCTCATCTCGACCCTCTGGGATTGGATTCTCCTTCCCCCAGCCCAGACCTGAGTCACTTTATCTTATCTCTATCAATGAGCAGTGCAGGTCAGAAGGCCCATCCAGGGTGTGCTGGTCTTCTCTGCAGCTTTTGGAATGCAGTTCTGCTGTAACAGGCACAGGTCCTTCATGAAGATATTTAAGTCATAAACTATAACATTTCAGTCTCCGACAACACCAAATAACAACTTTCGTCAAGAGGACCCCATCTAGTCAGGAAGGCATAAATTCCTAGAAATACTTTAGACAAAGAAAATGTTGGGAAAAAAAAGAAGCCTGATTTTAAAAAAGACTTTTTTCTTATCTCATAGGATCTCATAGGATCAGAGTCTCTCTCACTCTGCCTATAAATAGATAAATACTGCTACTTCTTGCATATTGTTACCTTGATTCAAGGAAAAATCTAGCTTTTTAAAAGTCAGAGTTTGTATCTTTGATATCTCAGAGGATTCAGTTATGACTGCATTCTATGGGATTGAATTGAGATCATTATTCTTGCCTTTCAGGCATTCATTTGCAGGCACATCAGGTTTTCTGTGAATTTTTTGAAGTATGTTTGCCATACATCTGAGGGAGGAATTCTTTTTACATGGAATGAGTAACAAACCTCCATTTATCTTTTACCATGGTGCAGATCAATGTACTAACTTGTTACCTCACTGTGCAAGAGATACTGGATCTTTTTGAGATGAAGTACAGTTTGATTAAACCTGTTTCCAATACAGTTTCATTACAGAATTTTGCCAGTGTTTGTCTGTGAAGTGTTCCAGGCATTCTCAGAAAGCTTTATGGCTCTTCGCTATTTGAATACACGAAAAAAATTTCAAAATAATTGTTTTCAGTATATGAGGTTCCTGTGAACCATTTTTGCACAAACATAATTAAGAAGTGTTGTTCCGAGAAAAACTGCTGAGATAACGGGAACTTGTAGTCAGAGCAAGGATTTACACAAAACAGATTCACAAGGATTTACACAAAAATCTCTATTGTACCTTTGGTTGAAGTCCTAATCGCTGGGATATTGGTATTCTGTGCCATTTCCCATACTTCTTTAAATATTCATCAAACTAATGAAGGGTGATTTGGAACATTGTCCATGACATTAATGAATCAGGAGAAACAACATCTCAAACCTTGGGCTCCCAGCAGCCAGCCCATTGTTGCTCTCTGATGTTTTCACAAACTTAATTTGCATGGTCTTAATTTGTTTCAGTTCAAACTAAAGAAAAAATGTCAAATGCCTCTAATTTGAACAGAGCTTCTATTTTTCAGGCAGGCTTCCCTACCATTTCTGAAAACTTTTCCTATGGCCCAGAGATCTCAGATTATCATAGACAAAATCCAAACACAGTCCCATGGAATACAGCTCTTCTTTAAACCAGTATAGAAAGGCAATTTGTTCAGACTCTGGTTAAACCTTTCCCTGGCGCTGCAGGGAGCCCAAGCACAGTCAGCTCCAGGCAAGGAATGATTTGCAGAGGACCACACTGGCCAAACCAAGACCCTGTATTTCCAAATATCCGTCTAAACCCCAGGCTAGGAGCACAGTTGGCACCTTTAAGGAATTGAGAAAAGTAACAGGGAAAGTCCAGAGAACACCAGGGAGCAGTGGGAGCAGCTATTACAGTGGTAAAGCAGGGAAGTTTGAAGGAAATATTCACAGAGTCTTCGTAAGACTCATAATTTCCAGTCCATGGCCTCACCTCTTCTGACACTTGCCCTTCACCCCCACACCACAGCTTCTTCTCTCATGTCTCCCCAGTAAAATGAATTTTTGTGTTGTACCTACTCTGTTGCCCCTTAATTCCCTTTGGATTTCTTCCCACTTACAGTGGATGTTTTATTTCCCTCACTGGATAAGTTTAAGGGGAGGAAAATGTAGTTGCTGTTATGTTGTCCTTTTCCCTTGTGCTTTTCATCCACCACTCTATTCATTATCATAACCCCCATGACTATTAGTAAGTAAAAGTAACTAGTTTTTCTGCTCTCACTAACTGAAGTGCAACTGAACTGGTGTCACTTTTGGCAGACAAGTTTTAAAAAAAAAGTGGCAAGAAATTAGCTGAAAGCATTAAAAAAAAAAAAGGTTTCTCCCTTAACGAATAAAAGCTGACACCCCAGTTGGCACAACACCCCCTGGACTGAGCCATCTGACCATTTCAGCCTCCTCTCTCCCAGTCACCAGGATATTCATGTGACCACAGTCTCAAAGATCCTTTCAGTGCATATTTGTGTCCCACAATTTCATATGCAGAGTGGCTCAGACCATCACAAATGATCAAATAATTTTCTAAAGCAAATACTTTAAAGCTAATGAAAATAAGGAGGCTCCTAAAATGTTGTGTCTATCATAAGGTTATTTGCTTTTTGTTTTCAGCTTCTTAAATAATGGCACTCCTATAACTGACATTGTTTATGATACCTCTTTTAACACTTCTAATACAACCAAGTGCTGAATATACAGTTGAGAGTCAGAGATCTTTCTTTTCATGTTTTAAAACTTTAGCAGCATCATTAGTCAGGTAAAGAGAAAAAGGAAAGGGAGATACAACAGACATCTATAAAATTATGAGTATTATGAGAAAGCTTAGCAGGAATATTTACTCTTTGTTGTAACAAAATGAGTAGGATCCAAATTCAAACCAAAATGAGAAGCAACTTCACACAAATTGAACTATGGAGATTATTGTTATTACGTGGCATTGATCCAGTTTATATGGATTCAAAAAGTACGTTTTTTAATTTATGGAATAAAAATTGGGAAAAGTACAGCTTTTCCTTTACTATCCTTAAAAATGCACAACTCTGTGATAATATATTGACAGACAAGGGGCCTGAGAGGTAGCTAAGACACAAGTTATTAAGATGGAGGACAGCAGCTGCCTGAAAAAACAAGTAAAAATTGATTCTTTTATGCAGCTTCTGCCAAAACAAGAGCAAATCACAAAACAATGTGTTGCTTGTATGAAAAAACTAGCTTGAAATTTAAAGCCTAAATCCCCAGAAAATGCACAGAGCTTAAGGAGCTGATTCACACTTTTGCAGATAAGTAGGCTTTTGTTTCATTTAATGGAACTAAATGCTTGAACTCAGAGTTTTTCCTTAAATGTAGCTTATTTCTTCAAATAATATGAATTGTTCCAGATACTTCATTTTCTCAACATTGGGATGACATTCATTTCAGATTTCCACAAAATTGAGTAAAGAGATAGTCTAGTCAAAAATAAAAGTTTTCTTTCAGTTATTCCTCGTATGCCACAGTAATGTGACACTGTAAATACAAAACACACCACTCCTTTTTTTGGTTTGTTTTGTTTTAAAGAGGACCTTTTGACCTCTGTGTGTTGTTTAAACACAGCCATCATATGCCAAGAGAGACTTTCCCCTTTATCTGCTGCCTCAAGTCTTGCTAGTGCTACCCAACCTACAACCTACCACTGGTGCCACAGCTGCCAGGTCACACCAGAGCTGCCCTCAGCTGATTGTCCCCAGGTCTCCCAGGCCACCTTCTGCAAAGCTGATGCTTTCCAATGGTAGGAAACTACTGCTCCCAGCAGAAGAGTGAATATGAACCCAAAATTCGTATTTTTATTCTCTTTTACAATACTGAAAAGGATCCTTTTAGTATTCTTCTGGACTATTTTAAATACCTTCTGTGGAATCATCAGATCTAGTCAAGAAATTCTGGTGTTTCCAAGTCTGATAAGACTTCTAATTAGATTTTTGAACTATTTTCCTGTCCAGGAGTAGCCCAAACAAGGACGAATACCAGTCAGTAATAACAGTCTACATTAGCCTTTACCATTCAAAAGCTAACCCATGAACACTCTGGTTCTTCATTAAAATTGGCTTTAAAAAAACTTTTTAAATTATTTATGAACCTCCAGGTTATGCATGAACTTTCCTGAGGTCCAGCTGATCAAGTAGAGCTCATTAGCTTCCAGACTTCACACAGCCTACAAGGTTCAAATTTTAGAGCCTCAAAACTTTTTGCCCCTGACATTTTCACTAACTTCATTTGAAATTGTGATATGGATGTACATTTCTTTGACCCTCAGTTGTGTATATCTTCTCCCTAAAATACTCTAAAGTCAAAAGAAAGTTGCAAACACTACTAAACAGTTTGTTTTAATGCAAGCACTGAAAGGGCAAGTTTAGCAAATTGCCTGAGCAAGAAAAGTATTTGTTAGAGAATATGGCTTAGTATGTACTTTAGGTACTCCTTCAAGTCTTCACATGAACAAACCTTATTTAGACCTTGTATTTTGAAAATATGTTTTAAATTCAATTGAATGCAACTCCTCCTGTGCATTGCTAATAACAGACACAACTAATTTAAATCTATTTAAAAAAACAGGAGACAGGACACATGATGTTGTAAAAAGATCAGGATAACCATTCTGAGTTTGAAATTTTAAATTGAAACATTAGGATATATGGTATTCTCTCTTTTGAACAGTGAAACAGCAGGAGCATTTGGAGACAGTGAGGAGTCCTTCCCCTGGATTCCTTAAGTAACTCCACAATTCTCTTCTGTTTTAAAAAGAAAGATTATTATTCTCTAAAGAAGAACTCCCAAGCGAAAAAGAAGGGGTAAGAGCTGGGACAGATTGATATTTACTACTGCAAAGACCACAACTGTAACACAGCCCAACATTCAACTAAATATAATACATGAAGCCAAGACATCTGGAGGAAGAGAACTTCCATCACCCACCTCTACCTGTCCAAGGGTGGAAATTGAGTTTATGGCCCAGAATAGTTCAGTATCACTGTACATCAGTTCCACGGTTTTCAGGACCAGTGGATGCCATGCCATTTTCTCAGGACAAAAAAGAATTGAATTGAACTGAATAGAATAGAATATTTCAGTTAGAAGAGACCTACAGCAATCATCCAGTCCAACTTCTTCAATTGTGTGCAATCACTTAGGACCAAGGAGATGTTTTTGGCCTGAAAGGAATAAAATTGCTAGTGAGCATTTTTGACCATCTTAAGGTGACTTAGAGAAAAGTCAAACCAGAAAATTTTCAAATTTTCTTGCCTCTCTTGTTCCCTATCTTCACTTATAAATTTCTGCTGAGTGGAATATATTATCAGCTATTTAACCCTGTCAAGAAGCTATATCAATTAATAGCATAAATGTCTTACTGTGTATTTTTTTATTATAAGTAAGCTTTATGGCAGAATTCCTGTGGACATACTGCTTGCAGATAATGGTTTATAGTACATAGTGTCCTGAAGGCATTTAAAGTCTAATTCTGCTCCCTTTGTCCCCTCTAAGAGGGTGAAAATTTAATGAATCAGAGTTATGTTTGGTTTTTAAATTTTTTGTTAAAAACAGGGTGGCATTTGAAGGATTCTTATTCTCATAAACAAAAAAAGGCAAAAAGCTTTAAAAACTCTCATAGGGCACATTTGAAAACTATACAAGTTTTCTGCCATTATCTATATTTTAGGATAACTTGTGTTTCACAGTCTTTTCTGTCTATTTGCTGTGCAAACTGCTTAGGAGCAGAGGAAACCGTAAGCTCCAGGAGCCAATCTGCCACTGTTGTCTGTTTACGTAGTCTGATAGAATTTACATGGGCTGGCAGACAAAAATTGCCCTTTGCATGCTTTGTCTCTAGGGGAATTTGGAAGTACGTCCAAGTTTTATAAAATAATGATAATCACACAATACACCAAGCACAAATAACAGATTTTCCAAGGGCCTTTTCTAAGCAAGTTAAGTCTGTGGACAAATAGATGATAACAGATAATACTTAAAAGAAAAGGAAAACCAACCCATTTATGCATCAAAGTTAAAGTGGGTCACTCTACAACATAAACCACATTTTTAGTGGATATAAATTTAGCAGCTCTCTGCAGCATTATGCATGACAGCAGTCTTGTGATATTTCAAGTATAGAACAGGTCCTTGGAGACACCATGTAATTTATAATGGTCTAACCATAATAAACCGTAGCAGTCAGAAAAGGAGCTGGTTCCAATGAAATAAGGAATGTTGGTTTACTTGTCTTATAGGAACATCGTGTTGAAGATCTCACTTATCTGGGATCAGACAGGAACAGTGGGAAGATCAGTTTGGTGGTCACCAGAAAGGAAAGAGCCAAAACAGAAAATCTCCTGTTTGGCTAGAGTAAGAACTTACAGAAAACAAATACAAAGGCTCACAATACACTTTTTCAGAGACCAGCCACCCTTTCCTCCAAGTGCACGGCAAAACCTTTCTGCTGCTTGTGCTGGCAATGCTTTCTCACAATTGGTGCAGTCACAAAATCCAGTGACACCTGCAGGGCCCAGGGCTCTGCCTTCCTTAGCTGTGCTGCAAATTAATTAGGCCCCAGCTGCCTACAAAGGCAGTCTTTATTTGTGATGTAGCTGTGAGTTCATTATTTCACACGGTCCTTGCAGGTAAACTCTGCGTGTCCCTTTGCTCTGTTCATGGCTACCAGGGACTGACACCTAACGACCTGCACAGGGTATGGGGAATGATAAGCAGATTAAAGCTGCTCTTTTCCAAAACACAAGGGCATATTTAGCAATTAATGAAAATTTACGTTAACCCCTTGCTTTTCAAGGCCTGGAAACTTCATTTTTATGTCCTAATTTCTTACAAGCCTTTGATGGCATGAGAAATTATTAAAGATATCATTAACATGATGAGAATTTCACTTAACATTCTCCCATTCTGTCACTTGTTCCTTCAAAATAACAGTAACAAAGTGCTCTAGTTATATAATACTTTGCAGTTACCAATTAATGATATAATTAAGGCACAGGTATAAAAATACTATTAATGTGATACTTAACATCTAATTCAACAATAGTTGAGGTAAAATGTCTAGGAGAGAAGAAGGGGGATGCCACATGGGATGCAAACCTGAGGCAAATCCCAATCTGATAGCAGGCTTACTGTCTATCAAACAAATGTTTTTGGAAATCCCAGAATTTCTTTCCAAATTCACAATATGCAAAAGCTTTGGTAATGTTAATTTAATTCCTCATACCAAAGCGTGAGAGCTTGCACACCACTGTCATCCTTTCAGAGCTGGGTCTCAAACACACAATCTAGCAAGAGGCATTCTGCCTCTGCTAAAGAATGGAGCAGGGCACTACAGTTTGACTTTTTATATTTTCCAATGCCCGTATCATTCTGTTTCATTAGAATTAAATAAGTCACTTTAATTCTTGCAGAAATGAGCAAAGCCAACTCTCTTCTCAGCAGTGTACAGATTTTGCATAAAGTGTAGTTTCTATTTCAGCAATATGCATGAGTGCTTGCAAAATCTGAGCAACACATTTTCATTTATAGGGCAACAGATTTTTATCTCAGTTTTAAAAGGAGGAAGTTCTTCCCTCCCCTCCTCCATTGGTACAACCACTCAAATATTTCTCAGGGTGTGCACAGTAAATGCAAATGGGTGCATAACACCTTCTGAAATCCTTTGGGCAGAGTAAAGGGAGCAGGATTTGGTATTTGCTTTCAGGTATTGTCAAATGTAAAGTACACATCTAGGGAAAATGTGAGGATTTGGATGCTGTACATCCTTTCCTTTCTTTAACACCAGGAGCTATTACCTCGTATCACTTTCCTGTAAGCAATCTGAAATGGGAAAACCCAGGTGATGGATGGCTGGACTGCAGTTAAAAGACAGGGAAACATGTTATGCCAGAGGAGCAGGTAATATTTACTTTAAGATCTTACAGCATGAGTGAGGAAACAACCGTTACTTTTCATCTGCTTGTCCTTTCTGGTTTTTTATTTCTTCTTTTTGTCTGGATTTCATTGAAAGATTTCCCCCTGCCTCTTTCTCTCACCCTTAACTAGTTTGAAAGTCAAACCTGTTCAGTAATCACATTGCTTTGGGTAGTAATGAAGAAAAATAAATAACGCTTTAATAAATAAAAATAAAATAACCTTTCTTAAAGAGATCTAGAGACCCTTCCAAAACCAATTAATATTGATGATATTTTTTGCTGGAATTAGCCAATGTCTTCATGCTAAATCTCCAAACTTGTCTAAGAAAGAAAGCATTAAAATTAAGGTTGGGGAAGAAGAAAGAAAAAGTTTGTTCTTCCTACAGTCTTAAAACCTTCTAATTTTAAAATATGTTATGAGTGGGAGAAAAAAGAAGAAAATAAATCAGGTGACACACGTTGCACTTGGTGGCTGCTTGGGAGAATGGGAGGAAATTGGCTGGATTTCCCCACACTCTTTTTGGTTTTTTGGGTTTTTTTTTCCCTTTTTCTCTCCAGCAACTTTTTTTTCTGTCTGTTTGGCACATATTTCTAATTCAGATATCTTTTGAATGATGACTAACAACAGCAGCAATAAAAAAGCCTCTATTTTTCATAACCTAAAACACAGAAGCAGATCAAAACCAATCCAATTTGTCTGCAAATCTTGCAGATAAATCTTGCTGTCCTGACATGTAGGTTTTGATCTGTTTATTATCCACATCCTTTCTCCTGTCAAAGTCTTCTCACCTGAAGAAACAATTTCTTTACATGACACGGAAGTGGAAAAATCACCTTCAGTAATGGAACTGCCGTGACCCTACCATGACCAAATTAGCTTTTGTGCTGTGTTTTTATCACTGCACATCTTGCCCTTTTTGCTACTGTCAAAGAGCATATGGCAGGACTTCATCCCCTGTCTGCTGTGTGACACTGCACTCCTGTGCTTGCCTGGGATGTCTCTTCACAGCACCTTCATCAGCATCAATACCACGAAATTTCAACAAAGGGCTGAAGATTAAAGACTGACATGATCAGTCAGACTCTTCAGAAAAGATCTTTGGGAACATTTAACAAGGAGATCTCAAAGGTCACAGTCCAGTTTCATGTGGGTTAGAGAGCAGCAGACTCCAGATGGATCAGCCACGCTCAGAAATGTGAGGACGTGTGACCATAAATACCCAGTTACACACAGAGCTCTAGTCAAGTCCTATCTGAAAACAAAACAGCACCAAAACCAAAAATGTGCTGTGTACATGATTTAGTTTTTAAAGTGTTTGTAAGGGAACCTAAGCAAGCTTTGTTTCCTTGGCTATATTCTTTCCAAAAAAGAAAGAAATTTTAAAAAGTGGTCTCAGCTGGAAGCATGCCCTTAGTCATTAGAGTGCCAAAATGAATGCAGTATGTCAGCTCTGACAATCTGTCAGAAAGAGAGAAAAAAAATACTTTTGTACCAAGAATAAGATGTATTCAAAAGTTTTCTCCCCAGAAAACCTGTCTCAGTCTCAGCCAAGGGAATCACATCTCCTTTTATATAAGCAATTTTCACCACCTGAATAGCCAACGCACATTTCTTGACATAACCATCATTTTTTTATAAATATATCCCTTGACTAGACTCATGAACACCATAATAAATGAGTCGCTCCAGATATCCCTTAAGAATAACAAGCATTATGAATTAAGAATGTCATGCTGGTCATTAATTTTGATAACCACAGAATTTATGTTAGTGAACATATTTGCTATGTAGTTGTAATGTTACATTTATTTAATATGCAGCAGTTACAATGTGTTAGATGCCAGTTTCCATTATTTCATTTTTTCACAGCTGTTCAGTATTTGACAGATGCATAATTTCATTCTTTAATATACTGATTTTTCCTTTTATAAATTAAGAACTGTGATGTCCAATAATTTCTCTCATGTTTTGTTAATTTTAGATATATTCAAGATATATTCAACAATGCAATTTACCCATAAGAAGTCGCTATTAAAGTTTCTAAATTGCACTCTAGTAAATTGAATGAAGGAGAGGCCATGTTACACATCTTGAAGTGTTAAAACTCAGAGTAAAGGAAATAAATTATTCAAATACCCCATAGTGCTAGCATTATTTTTGTGCCATTTGATTTGATATAACTCATGTTACGATGTGATAACATAAAATGCATTTATGAACAGAGACAAGTGAAATAGTAGATAGACATTTTTGTTTTGGTAATGATACTCACCAATTAATATAAATATTTTTAGTCTCTAAAATCATGAACCAGCCTTAAAGTTGAAATAATTTTCTTCCTAGCTTTTAATAATCTTGAAAATAAGGGGCAACGGTATATCACAGAGTTGTATCAAAGCAACTGTGCTGACATTTCAGTCTTTTTTCAGAACTTTGCTGTCCTTTTCAGAAGCTTCAGAGGAAGATGTGATATTTTAAACAGTAAGGGAAGCAAGTCATATTTGAGCTTTCCTTAACATATATATTTTACTTCTCATGTTCTATGTCTGCTGAGAGAGGCAGCATCCTGCACCCAGCAGCTCCTCACCTCAGTACCGGCTGTGACTCGGGTCTTCCCATCGTCAGCCTCTGCTCTTTCTCTGCAGAACTGGTGCCCTTTATCCACAGAAAAGAGAGACAGAACAGATCAGTCATTAAAGCAGTGCTGTTGTGGGGCTGCTACAGAGAATAGCCAGGTGGACAGCTTCAAAAGGAATTACCAACTGCTGTCTGCATTTCCAGACAAAAATGAGAATTTGGCAGTTTTAGCCTTTGGCAGCCTTTTGTCTGATGGCCATTTGTTCCCTTTTCTGGTCCTCCATCTGCTTCCCCTGGCTGGATCAGCCAAAGAATCAACTGCAGGAATGCGCAGCTAAAGCTACCAATAAACATCCTCTAATATCCCCCATGTAGTGATACTTGGGGTTTGGAAGCACAACTATGGATTTCCTTTTATTGGAGCTGGGGCAGCAGAGAACAAGAAAACCCAAAGACACGAACCGTTCACTCAGCACAGCCAGCAAACACGTGTAAGTCTGAAGTACATTTAAGGCTCAAGATTCCCCTAAGACAGGAAGAAGCAGCAAAACCAGACCTGTATTAGTGGACATTTTACACCTTGGGAGCACAAAAAGACCCAGCTTCTGATCCCTGCTGTGGCCCTGTCCAAAGCAGTCAGAGCCTCTCATGGCCATGCCTGACTGCTCTCTCCTCTGCTCACCTGGAACTGCTCTTCAGCTGAGCCACTCCAACAGGAAAATCTCCTAAACTCACCATCCTGCAAGGGACAATAATGTGGTCATCCAGAATCTCTCCTGTTAGATGATAAGCAGGAAGAGGAAGGAATGAAACTTGAGACTTCTGTATCTGAATGGATCTGAATCCATATTCAGATTTAAGAGCATTTAGACTGTTTTCTGTAGGAGGAAATACCATCCCCCTGCAAACAGACCCTTCCACGTTTCTGTAAGGGGAACACAGCAACTCACCATCAGTAACAGAGTGACAGGTGTTGACTCTGAGGAGGCTTTACTCAACTTCTGAGATTTTTTAGCTGTTCCCTCTCCTCTCAGCATTTCCCTACTGACCAGCACCAGGCTTCTCACTGTACATTGCTTACACCCCCGAGATACTCAACTCCCCCAAGGGCTGCACAGGCAAATGTTACAGCTCCCCCTTCCCCTCCTGCACCTACATTTCAGGTGCCTCAACACCCAACTTCTGAGTCCCTTTCTGACCCAAACTCAAGAGATATTCACTTCAGATGAGAACTGAAAACTGCAGCTCTGAGAAAAGAACCTGCCCAACACAACACAACTACATATACATATTTTAGGTTTTCTTTATTTATAGTTTTTAATTCAAGAATTACACACTAGCCAACATTATTATATATTTACATGCTGAAACTGGCTGCAATAATTTTAAATTCAAGAAAATATCTCTTATGTGCTACTCATTTACAATCATCATTTTACTACCTCATATATCCCAGAGGTTAGCAGTCCTTTTGAGAAAGACATGAAGATCTGATGCAATGATATCCACTAGTATTTTGCATTTTCTAGCCATTGGAAAATGTGCATTATGTGCATATAAGAAAGGCTACAAGGTCATTAGTAAGGCTGATGATTACTACATTGTGAAATAAATAATACTAAGTAAAAAAAAAGGTAACTCAGAACTGTGCAAAGACAGTACTAACAGAACCATTTAAACACCCATGCCAATAAAAACGTGAGAGAAGTCAAATCATAGGCAGTTTGTCAGAATTAATCATGTTTCAAATGTTCTTTTTGTCTTCAACTGAAAGTAACAGGACAGACCATGAACCATACAGCCTGGTGAGTATCTGCCAAATGACAGGAACAGTGAAAACATACAAAATGCTATCAAATTGGAATAAATGACCTCATGTCTGAAAAACATTAAAAAAATACAACCCTTAGTATGAAAGTAGAGGTGAGATTTTTCATCATTTAAGTTTCATTTTTTTTGTCAAAGCACTTACAAAGAAAATAATTTTATATTTATGAAATGCTAGTGTTGCATATTCTTGTAGAGATGATATATTTCAATTTTATATGATGGATATTTAAATTATTACTATTTTTACAAAGTAGAATAGGGCAGTCCTTTTGATCAACAACATTCCATTTGCTTCTTAAAAATTTAGACAAAGTTCCTAGTGCATTTTACTAAGCTTTACCTTTGGTGTTAAGCAGTGACTTTTTAGATTTCCCTTTTAAACAATTTCTGAAGTGAAGATTCTTTGGCTTTGGGGGACTATGCTATCTGACAGTCAAACATCCTGGGTTTTTTTTTATAAAGAAAAATATAAGTCTACTATTAGATACCATAAGAGATACAGATTTCAGAATCAGACAGATGCAATATGCAGGCTTCTGTAATGAAAGTGCCAACAGCTGAATTCTCACTTACCCTGGACGCCTTCACCTCTCCACTCACTGGAGCAACATCAAGGTGCCTCACTGTAAGTGAAAACCAGGCCCTGTTGTTTTGGCTCATCCGAGTACTGCGTGTGTGGCCTGAACATTGTGACCGTACAAAAGAATCAACTGTGCCAGCAGGAACATTGCCATGGTGGCTGTTTGACACTACAGCACTTCCTGTACTATTTCATATCTGGAGTCCAAATCTGTTTATGCAAAAGGGTGTTTAAATTACTCTGCTAGAGCACTGCAATTATTGTACTTAGTAAAAAAAAGTCACTAAACAAATACTGTATCTATCGACTGCTCATTTACAGCTTATTTAATTATTTACATAATTTTAGGACACATTAACCTAAACCATAAGTAGAATTAGCTTTTTGCCTTACCATAAAGTACAAATTAGAAGTTAAAAATGTTTAAGAAATCTGATAATATTTACACACGTTCAGCTTAATTTATGGTTGCTCACATTGTATGTTC
Source organism: Daphoenositta chrysoptera (assembly GCA_013397915.1). Taxonomy (NCBI): domain Eukaryota; kingdom Metazoa; phylum Chordata; class Aves; order Passeriformes; genus Daphoenositta; species Daphoenositta chrysoptera. Next base: position 184,271 of record VZRO01002366.1, read on the forward strand.
TATGTACACATACCAAAATGTTATGATCACTACTGATATAGTATTGTACCCTGGCCATCCCACCCTAGATTATTTTCTAGAAATAGTTACTATTTTTGCCTTTTTTTTTTTTTTTAATCTTGGTTCCCTAAGGAATTTGTTGGTTTTGAAAACTTACTAGTGGACAATGCTGTTATAAAAAGAGAGAGAAGAAATAGGCAAGCAATGTGAGGACTAGTCTAATTCCAGATGCAAGGAGGTACAGTACTATCATCATGTCAAATGGTGCAATGCTCCATACGAATCATAAGCATTGATCTGCTGATATAGAAATGCCCAGTTACCCTGTATAGTAAGTTGTTTGGTTTTTTTCTAAATACATTAATTTTTATTTTTTTTTCTCAAAAATATATTCATACGCTGGTTGATGGTAGAAACAAAACTATTATTAGCTTATTCCTTTAACACACCAACACGTGAATGTGTGTGCATATATATATACTCAGCATGTGTATATATACACACATATGTCCATACAGACATTTGGGGTATGTCCATATGCACATGCAGTTGGAAAATGTCTCACATCCATTCACTTATGTTTAGCACTGTGTTATAGGATCAGAACACAGTCTAATAATTATAGTGAAAATTAATTAAAGTTTAATTTTAATGCATATTTTTCTGAAATAAATAGGATATTTTCCCCAGGTGTAAGACCACCACTCATTTTCTCTACGCATTGTGCTTTTGTGCCTTACAGATTTTATGTCCTTTTTATTAGAATGTAAGAACTCTCTGAAGAACTCTGCCAACATGCTGTTACCTAGGACTCTGTTTTGCTCCCCGGGAATGAGAAAAGAAATGGTCACAATGTCATTGCTTGAGTCTTTCTTCCCAGACATTGAACTGCGATAGGAGAGAAACATAACGTTCTTATGCAAACACAGAAATATGTTGCATGAATTTTCAGTTCTGAAAATGTGTATCATACTTACTAGCAGTCATGTACAGTATATATTTACAGATTGATCTCAAAGATTTCATTAAAACTGTGCCATGTTATAGTCATAATTTGCCCATGAATTTAACAAAGATGAAAAACACCTTAATTGCTGGCTATTATTTCTAATAGAACAATAAAATGTGCAACTATAATTATATTACAAGTTTTATCTAAATTATTAACTTTGCTGTTTTGGTTATTGAAACCAACAACAATTAACACGATTAAAAAGATCTAGAATATTCATTTTCGGTCAATTCTAAAGTAAAAGCAAATTTATTCTAGTTTACCTGGAGGGTAGCACACATAGCAAACCCCGCACCTCAAGTACATTGGCATCATTTCTCACTTTCACTCAAGTATCTCAGGAGTAAGTGCTCACCTTGGGCTCGAGTTATGCTTTTTCCTGGACAGTGCCTCACCAGCCTTCCTCACCCCCATCTTTTTATATCACAGTGTTAAGCCTTAGTACAAAATGATAGAATCTTTCTCTTTCACTAATTTTATACATCACATTAATAGCCAGAAGGACATAGTAAAAGCAAAAGTGCTTCTTCCCCACAGATAATTTATCTTTCCTAGTGACACCTGAGCAGAAACCAAACATTTCTTTCACTCTCTGAACAGCAACATCAGAGAGTATTATGGCTTGTACTTTAGCTTCAGAAAAGTGAATGTGCAGTTCCAGGATTCGATCTCTGTGGTTTTTGTAATAGCTGAAGCAGTTATCAATGCAGAGAGCCAACGTTTTCCCTGTAAGGTTTTATATTTGATGTGTATCAACCACAGATAGGCTGTGAGCTCCCCGCAGTCATACTCTGCTTCTGTGAAACAAAAAAAGGAGCTGGCAGCAATTTCTGAAATGAAAGAAAATCTTGTACAGAAGAATACTATAAGACTGCTTTCATTTAGGATAATTAATACCATTTTTAAAGAACAGACTTTGAAGAGAAATACTGAATTTTGATGCGGCTCCGTTTCTTAAAATTGGGAAAAAAATCCTAACGTGACTCACACCTATCAGCTGAAATCCCAAGTGCATCCACAAAGGTTATTCTGCTATGCATGAAATGCAGTCACAAATTAAGTATGTGAACAAAGAGCAAAATTTTGACTTGGAAAGCTAATCACATGAGGAAAACTTGTCTCTACATATTTCAGAGCCTGAGCCTGGAGGCAGTGTATAAACATACAGAACTTCCTGGCAGGTAGGGTGTATTGCAAATCCTATCTCAGGCTCCAAAATTATCCTCTCCCATTTGAACTAGAAATAAGCATATGAAGTGCTCAAAAAAAAAGTCAGAATATTTGCCTACTAGTTCCCAGAATTATTCTCCTATTACTGTCATTCACTGTCAAATGCAGGGGGGAACCAAAAATAAAAACACAGAAACTTGTAAGAAAATTACTCTTTTAAAATAAGACCAAAAAATTTAGAAAATATTTTTTGAAAAATATTGTAAAGAAGTTTTTTAGTACCCTGAAAAAACCCTTATACTCTCTAGTTTCTTTCAAAAATTTGTACATGGATGGAGAGGTAGTATGGATGCAACAGATGTGGCTTTTGCTTCTTGAAACATTGTGTCAAACAGTATTTGGGATCTGATCTAGTAAAAGCCATCAAGAATTTTTACTTTTCCTGCAGTCCTTGTGACTGCTGTTTTCATTACAAAAAAAGTTCCACAGTGGAGTAAGTGACTAAATTTTGTCTGATTTTTTTTTTCTATTCTATTTTGCCTGTAAAAATAAAGCTCAACAGAATGAAAAAAAACTCAACCTTTTAATTCAAGAAGTTCCACAAAGAAAAACTGAAATTTTCTAGTTTTTCAATGAAAATCACCCTAAAGCAGGGAACATTCAAGAGTGTACTTAAACTCTTAAAGTGACTGCGACCTATTTCTTTCCTTTAGAACAGTGCATTAAGGAAAACAAAAAGTGAAATGTATTGCCTAATCCCGACTGAGAAAACACCCTGTCAGTACTTCTTGTACAGAAATACAAATGCTCAGATCTCAGCTGCTGAAAGAGGTACAGAACCTTTAACCAACAGCAGGAAGCATAATGCTGGAAAGATGCAGGCTTGGAGGAAATCACACAACTCCACACGACTATTTCAGACTAAGCTATGTACAACTGACAACATTCATCTGCACACTCTCTCTCTGTCTATATATATATATATATATACATACACACAAAGTTATGTGTATGTGGCCCCCTGTCTCCTTGCCCTTGCACTTTGAAATTGCTCTCTTGCTTTCCCTGCCCTAGAGAAAGGCAGGGCACCACTGGTTTCCTTCAGCCATCTACAGAATTACTATTTGGGCAAGCAATTTTGGCACTTTGGACAGATGATTCCCTTTCCCCAACACGACCCAGCAGCATCTACTCATTCAGTTCTGATGCATTTTTATACCATCCCTACATTCCTCTATTGATCCCAAACACAGTCACTTTGACTGTGAGCATGTGTTCTCTCTTTAAAATACAAACAAAACTAGTGCTTCTTGCTTCAGCTTCTGTGCAAACACCCAACCCCAATATTATCAGTCAAAGGTTTAGTTCTTTCAATAAAAAAAAACGAAATTCCTGAATATGGTTGGGAAACCTCTGACCATCATCATCTTGGAAAGATGATAGGCACTACTTGTTTTCAAGTTTACACATTTAAATAGAAAAGTGTGTGTGTTTCATAAGCATGGTAACTCAGTACACACTCTTAAGTGTAGATGCATGCCTTGGATATGCAGTTTCCCTAGTAATGGCATGTACTGCTGTTGAAATTAAAACTTGTTTCTCAAATGCTGCTCTATAATTTGTACCATTAACTCAAATGGCCTTTAAAAAAAAAAAGAAAAAAAAAGTGAGGGACAATGAGACAAGTGATTTTCAAAACCCAATTTGCCTTTACACTCAAAATGTTCTTGTATTTTGATAAGGGGATATGTCCATACTGCAACTTAACATATATACGGTTTAGCAGATACAACCAAAACATCATAAAAACAGACCATAGAGTGGGCCAGCAACTAAGGTGTTTTAAAATAACTTTTTGTCCTGAATAGATTTTTTTCTAAGTCCCACTTTTGGCTGTACAACTGATTTGAAGAGAAATCCAGTTCTTGCTCCCCGCGTGGCTTTGTCTCTTAGTTCACATAGTAAAGCCAATAGACAATATTGAAGAAGGAAAAAACGACAGGGAAGAATATGCGAGACCATCGATCTATGGCATTGACATCAGTCAAGTCAGGGATGGTGATTTTCAGCTGGGAGGCACGTCTCCGTAGCCTGCTCTTCTTCTGTGCCACGTGCCGCTCCAGCGCGTTGCGGCCGAAGCTGTGTCTGGGCAGGCCGGCCTTGCGGTACTGGATGCTGGAGGCGTCGTAGGCCAGCATTGTGCTCCTAGGGTCCCCCAGCCCCATCACAGCTTCCGAGGCTGCCATCTCGTTTTTGATTTCAAGCGTGCTCAACAAAATGTTTTCGTGCGGGTCCATCTGTAAGAAATGAGGAAGGAGGTTTAGCGGGAGAGAGAAAGGAAGCGCGGTCATTGCAAACTGAAGCCATGCTGGTAAGGGCCGTGTCTAACGTTACTGATTTATTGGATGTCAGCCTGAAAGACTTTAAGCATAGCTGAGATTGTATTTATTATCATTTATTTGTGAGCTCGAGGAGAAATAGGGCCAGTATAGTGTAACACAAAAAAGGGTATTTCCCTGGACCCGATGTTCAGCAAGCACAAGCAATACCTGGGAACAGAGGACACGCTCAGCTCCTGAAAGCGGGGTTCTGCCACCGGGTAGGGCATCTGGGGCAAATACTGAACTTTACAGGGGTTTTGGAAGGAAATTAAATGGAAAAGAATCTGCTTTGTTTTGGTTTTTCTTCTTTCAAATGAAAGCTTTTGCTCTCAAATAAACTTCCAGTATTCACAAGGTCTCTCTGCCTCTATGAATGAGGTACAGAGCCCTGCACAAGAGAATGCACATTTTAGGTCCCCATATTCCAAACAGGAGTGCTGGTTACTTGGGGAAACGCGATGGCATAGTCCAACTATAGCTATGTGGAAACTCCATGCCCCAGTGCTAATAAATGTCATAAATACAGTGCATGCTGTGGAGACTTCACTGCTGGAATAGCAGAGATCTGCAATTTCAAGCAAGGAAAAAGATACATAGAATGTAATCACATCAAATGTACATTGAACAGTTGTTTCAATGGGTAGATTTAGCTAATATGCATTCTTGAAAGGCAAATCAGTGAAAAAATATTAAAACAATATGGTAAAGAATCCCCTTAGACAATCAAGAGGATTTCAAAGATAAGGAACTAAATTCTACTCTTAGGCAATCTGGAGTAGATCTGGAGTGTGGTAGGAGATTTTAAAAAGAATCCATTTATTGAAAACAAAAGTTATTTAGGAAGTTCTAATTCTTCTCAGCCTTCCCTCTAAGTATGTATTTTGAATTGTGTGATAACAGATTGTAATTAACTAAAAGTACTTTAAAAACAAGAATAGCTAATGAGAAGCTAATTAATTACACTGAATTGGTGATGGTAACACAGATATACTTTGGGACAAATAAGAGAAAAAATTGTCCCAGAGCTCCTCTAAGAATAACTCAGCCACATCATTCATTTATCACGTACAGAATATGTTCTATGATTATTACTCAAATTGCAAAAATTGTGACTTTCGTGGATTTCTAAACAATAACAGGGAATTAGTGTATTCTGTAATATTTAGAAACTAGCTGTCAGCAGCAGGTACCTCCCTGCACTGGCCAGTGCAGACTGTATTTGCCATTATTAACCCTCCTACATAATATTTACCAAGGCAAGGTGAGAGAACTGGGTTTAAACCAGTTGCTTTTTAGTAGCACTCCCTGCAGAGTGTTATGAACTGCGAAGTCAGATGCTGACAAACGTACTTTGGACCTACTGAAACACTGTCATTTGAGTGATTACATCATTCAAGTGATGCACAAAAACTGGCATTGCTGAGATGCCAGATTTCCCTCTCTGTCACTTTTTTCACCTGATCTATGTGAGTTTGCACCCCTCTAGTTTCATTATATTTTACTTTTAAAACAAATGTCACGACTCAATGTAAAACAGCCAAAATCTATAATTTTTGTTTGCTTTTCATCAAAGCCACCATGCTGCTTTGAAATTTCTAATGTGTTAGAAAGATCAATCTTTACTAGAAAAGCACTGGAAAAATAGCAAAGTTGAGCTGAAACTCAAGAAAAATTCCTTTAAGAACTTGTAGCATGATATTGAGCATAGAGAGGGAACACTGCTTCTATCCAGGAAGGCCATCAAATCAGTTTTCATCTGCATCAGACAAAACTAAGGTAAAAGTAGTATTCTGCTATTGTAATACCAACAAAAGGATATATCTGCAAAAGCTTTCAAATAGATCTATGAAACTTCTCAGGATGGATTTCAAACATTTTTTTCTGATGAGTGCACTTATTTAGTAAATTATTTTGTGATTTTTGGGGTACAGTGAAAGGGGACTCATTTTTTTTATTAGATCTCAAACCAATCATAAGACTCTCAGGGTCCTAAAAATAAAACAATTAATTACAGGCACTTGGCACTCATTGATCCCAAAATGTCTAAAACCACAAGAGGTAAGTTTCCTACATGAGGGGTGCAAAGTCATTTGGAAACTGTATTTTCATATAACCTTGGGAAAAGAAGTTTTAGTTCCAGTGACATTAGGGGAAGTTTGATGTAACATCCACTAAGGTAACGGGTTTACCCCTTAGCACAGAGCCTGGGTTATTTTCACCTCAGTGTTGTGCATTCTAGGATACTATTTTTGGAAAGATTTTAGGGCCAACAAATTTTTTCACATCTTAAATCTTCTTAGGATGAATCTACTTAATGCATTTTATCCTTTCGATCTGCAATGATATTAGAAATTTGAGTGCTCTTTACATCTTTGCATACATTCTATGCAACTCACATGCAAGAAAGGCTATTTTAGTCTGCTGGAGTTAGACACAGACATGTTTCAGTGACATGATATCACTGCAGTTAACTTTTTTTTCTTAATGCAGCAACACATGCTGCAGATATCTGATAATATTGGAAGCAGTTAGTAAGATTAGTGATGCTGGGCAGAAAAAGCATTAAGCAATATTCTAAACTATCTTCGAGGGCAAAATGTCTTCTGTACATATCACACTCGTATCAGAGTTGAAGCACAGCATTTTTCAATATTTCAAGGCTTTTTCAGAAGAAATAATGCAAAATACAGTAAATATTAGTGATGGGCGAACCTTCAAGTGTTACAATACCCAGGTGAACACCACAAAGTTCAGGTGTTTCTTGAGCACTAATCTGACCCTCCTGCATCTGCAACAACGAATTGACCATAAGAATAACTGCAATTTTCACGGTATTTTGAATTTCCAACCCAAAGGAACTCCCAAAGTTCCAGTCCAGAAGTAAAAATGAATGTGAGGGAGGAGGGAAGGAGGGCAGGAGGGAGGGAGGAGAAGGAAATTAATCTAACTCTTCAACCTTTGACAAAAGGTTCCCTGTCAGATTAGAGAATGTTTTTTCCACCAAGTAGATTCGCCCAACTCTAACTAAAACATGCTTTTGTAACGGAGTGACGCCTGAGATAGAATGACAGTGAACTACATTTATTGTAAACAGCACCACCCATTCAAAAGGATCCCAAAGCGCTTTACAAGCATTAGAAAGAAGAACCACTTCATTTCCCAGGGAAGCACAATCACCTCTGAGGTGAAATGTGGTGACTGACAGTGCAGAACAACACACTTTATTTTAGTTGAGGAAATGGAGAATGTTGTAGCCAATTGAAACTATGGGGTGGGTGAGTGGTGGTGGGAAATGTTGGGTAAGCAGAACAGTTACATAAATTGATATTTAGCCAGGTGCTTGGAGTTGAGATGACCACACTATAAAAAAGTGCCATGGGATCTTTAATGACCATAACTGGTCAAGACCTAAATTTTAAGTCTCTGAGGATAAAAACATTAGAAAACAATGAAAGATACCTTTGTTGAATACATTTCTGGACAATGATATGTGCCAATTATTCTTCTGTCCTGTAAGTTAATAAAATCAAGACCAGTTTCCTTAGAGATAAGGCAGCTATTATCTTTCATTTAAAATTAAAGCACTATAGGGTAATAGTAGGACAAGTAATTAAAATATATAGGGACCTCTAAGCCAACAATTAGCATAGGTACATTCTGGCTTCAGAGGTGCTATTACTGCCTTGCTCTGCTCCTCAAGGCAACATAATGTTGTGATGTAAATGTATTTTTTCCAACTGGTCATTTGACCAAGGAAGATATGATGATATGAAAACAATTATTAAAATTATTCTGGGGGGAAAGTAAGTGTAAAAGTGGTTTCAAAAGGAGGTGGAAGAAGGTTAAAAAGATCTCTTAGTGCTGAAGGATTGTTCAACCATAGAACTAGACCCTTTATGGTGAACAGGAGAGTTCAAACTTAATGGAGAAATTCCCAGGGACGAGAAAGGGAGGATGAAGATGAAGAAAAAGCAGCAGCAAGTACTATGGAAATAAAAGGTGAAGGCAGAAGTGGAGGAGAAATGACCAGAGCTCAGCAACCATGCAAGACACCGGGTTTTTATAAATCAATCTTAAATGTGAATGACAAAATATATGATGCAAATGATATTAATTTATAGGTCCAGGTCAAATGGAAAAAAAGCTGACTCTGGAGCCTTGAAAGAGGCCATGACTTTTTTATGGTCTCAAGCAAAGGGAATACAGAGGAAAGCATAGAATTGTTACCATTATATATTCTTCCTGATACCTAGAAACTCCAAAATGATGGCTTTCTTGAGGAATTCCTCTTACACTAATACATTAGCAACTGTAAAATACAAGGATATCACAACTCCCACACACATTCATTAGGAATCGTCCAAGGATGACCAGACCTCTGACATTATTAACTTTCAGTAAATCAGCTTCTTGGTGATTATGCTCTGCTGTTGTGCCAAACAGTTTTATAATATAAGAGAAATTTATATTGATGAATTGAAAAGATATAACATTGACACTTCTCCATTCTCATATGCTGTTCATTTTCACCTGTAACCTTCAACTACAGGCAGGAACTGATGGTTCATTTTATGGTAGAATGGCTCAGAAACTGTGTATAAAATAGTAGGGATTGAATTTCTGATAGAAAAACCCTTTGAAACAAAACATTCGTAAATTGAAAAGAAGTATCTTTTTGCTAAGTAGAATTGCCATTAGAAAAAAACAAAAATCTGGTGAGCTAAACCACGAAGTCTAAACTGGAAGTACTCAGTCTATTACAATGATTAAAACCTGAAATTTAGGATTTATATGTCTTGTGAACTGACATTATTAAGAAATGAAGACAGAAATAAAGATCCTTTTCTGAATGAAGACTTACATGATGTGCATAGATATATAATTTAATTTGTTATAGATAAAGACCTTACTATCTAGAGCATAGTTTCCCACCTCTTAAAAACTGAGGTTTGCTTGGAAAACAGGTAACATCCCATTCCTGACTAGTCATCATCAGTTGGAAGTGTGATGTGCACTTCACATGTAATGGGGATCCTGCACCTCATCAGCAGGGTTTGACTTATTGAGTGGGAACCTCTGGGCTCTGGGGATTTCCCTGACTACACAGGCAACGCGTGGGATGTAGGTGGCTCTGGGTAAGTTGCTGCTGGGTTCACTCTGGAAGAAAAAACAATTAGTGATTTTCCAAGGCACCTGCCTAAAGCTATACTGGTATTTCTGACATGTTAAGCCAGTCTGCTGAGATAAAGCTATAGAAATTTGTAAGACACAAATGCCTAATATTTCAGAATATCCATATGTGAACGACATCTTTAACAATGCAACAAACTGCATTTCCATTCTCTGTAGTAAACTCAATTTACTGCCACTGTTGGAGTTATGGTTTATGAAACCAGGCTAGCATGCATTGTTATACACCTAAGGCTTAGGTCAGGCTGTAAAGAATGCAGTTAGAGGACAGTAAAATTGGATAGACTTATAATTTCAGGTTGCTCTGTTTGGTTTCAGGTCAGAAAATTCAGAGAAACTGCAAATTACAGAAGGATTTTCTTCTGGTTCTTGAGCTTTTTAAAGACTAACAATCTAAGCATACCCTGCCCCCCCAAGAAACCTGTCAGAGTTAAAATAAATCAAAGGGTGCAGAAAAAATACAAGTTCTGAACATGGAGCTTAAACATTGCTCTAATACTTGTAAATCAATTTCTAGACATCCAGTTTTACCTTCTGGTATATGTGATTTCTTGATTACTATCTTTAGTAACACATCAATAACTTAGTTGCAAGTATTGCAGGATTCTGGAGAAATGGTTGAAAATATAACTTCCTGTTGGTATCCATTACTTGAACATGGGATTCTGTATTTAAGGCACTGAAGAATCAGTGCCCAGATAAAATGTGAGAGGCTAAAGCATCTTTGGTTTGATGGCATTTGAATAAAATCCATGAAATAGAACTTGTTCAAACTGCTGCACAGAATCCAATAAGCTTGAAGTTTGTATCAACATCTTCTCAAATATGATTTTCTGCAACAATTTTTTTATTATTGAGACGTTTGGGAGGAAGCAAAGGCAGGTGATCTGGAACAGAAGACTTCTGGGGTAGCAATTAACAACAGCTTAAACCCCACTGTTTCACAAAACCCAAGGTGTTAGACAGTCCAGATTCTTACTAATACTGCTCTGATGAAGTCATCTGTTATTTCTTTATTAAAATATCATCCCATTTACAAGGATACAATTAATTTTCTTGAAGATAATATAAATGAAGAATACATCAGCAAGAACTTGCATCTTAAAAGCTGCTCTCTTCCATCTGTGATAAATAAAATCAAATTTTTATCAAGCCTTCATGGCAATCATAAATCTTCCAATTGTGGTGTCTTACAAAATATAATTTAGCAGATATATCTAGCACTGAAAATCTACTACAGAAACAAAAAAATTGGTTATATAAGAAAGTGTCATGAGAGATAAAAAAACGCATCAAACACACGATTATCACCACAACTGGCAAAATTTCTAGACTTGGATATAGTTATGGTTTTGAAATATGAACTAGACAGCAAAAATAAGGTTGTTAAGTTGCTCCTCTAGAACAGCTTCTGTAAAATATACTAAAGATGTTATTTTTCTTGTTTGAAGTCAAATATAATGTGTAAAGAACTATACAGCACATCCTTGTCATGAGAGTGGGTGGACTGAATGGCAGTCTACCAGTTTCATCCATCTGACCATGATATACTCACTTGTCAACAGATTTAGGCTTGTGATTTTGGGGAAGATGTAATTCTTGGGCCCAGCCCAAAGACGAACATGTTCAGAGACAGCATGAGGTCCAAGGGTAAAACTCTGGAGAGAAACTGCAACTAATTCAACAACAGCAACAAAACTAAAAGAAAATTCCTGAGATTTTTCTATGGAAAAATCACTGAGAAGATTTTGTTACAAAGAAAAGAAAGATGAATTTCTAACATTTTGTAACAAATTTCCAAATTAAAAAAGATCCAGAAAAGTATTTAATATGATCATGTTCACTGCTGATTTAGAAGCCTGAAACAGAGACAGTTCCACAGCTATAGACACTGCAAGGTTCAGAGGACTAGTCCTGACAATATTAAAATGAAAAGTCTTCTGCTTTAAAACTATGAAAAAAAAAAAAAAGCTGACTAAGTTAAAATGTTTCTGCATGATTTACTTGTACACTGATAGCCTGCTTTTCTGGGGAGAGTCTAACATTTTGTCACTCTTTTAAAAATGAGTGACAAGAATGAAGAAACTTTCTTGCCAAGACATGGTTAGTCATTTCAAATTTTTTTCCAAGTAAATTTCTGCGAATGCAAAATACATATCAATATTATGTATCAGTCCAAAATTTAGATTATACTTTAATTGTTTCTCTGCATGCATTAATTCTAGGGAAAACAAAAACTAGATTATAGTTTTCTTCATGACATGGGGGCTTTTTGTGTCTGTACGTTTCAATCAAAGTTGAGTTCAGTTAGTTAAACATATTATAGTTTGAATACTTGTAAAATACATGGCTAGAAAGTAGTCCAAAAAAACTCATGACATGAAAACAATCATATTGATTTAGGTTCTGTGACCTTTATTGTTGCATCCTTCAGGCCATCTAAAAGTGTTAAGCTTCTGACAACCACATCACCAGAATGTGGTAATTTGTATTGTTTTGAGAACAAGAGCAAACACAGGTATGTCGAGCTTTTTGCACAGAGCTGTAAGTCACACTAAGTTCAGGGAGAAGTCTCAACAATTGTTTACATGGGGAAGAAAACTTAATGCAAGTCTCTAACACCTAAAAAAAGAGGAATAGAGACATAAGAATAAATAACCCCATAGAATTCCATGTTCTAGTACAACCTTTTATCACTGCGGAAGTATTCTTTAAACTAGTTTCTAAGGAGTAAAAAGATATATTCATATACAGACATATATTTCTCTCTGTATACACATATTTGGGTTTAGGCATAATCCTACTGACCTCCTAATGTTTTCCTGAGTTACACGAAACTAACTCCTGGTGTCTATCTTTCTCCATATGCAGAATTCTGGGAAAGCCCTGGAACCCAAAAGAATTTGTAACTAAGTGAATTTACCAAGAAACATAGCTCGTTATAGGCCAGCTTTCACTAAATTTAACATATGTGTAAGCAATACAAACCCTAACATCCATTAAAAAAAAAAAAAGAAAAAAGTAAGTATTTAATTTCCACATGTCTACATGGATGCCTCTAAATGGATGGAGTCTTTAGAATGTGTTCTCATATAAATAAAAAGGTTGACAAACAGTCACTGTAACCATATTATAACAATATTTTTACCACTTAGTGACATCCAAGTATACATACTCCAGTGATCTCAAAATTCATGAGCACAACGAGCTTACCCTCTCTAGCACACACTACTTGCAGTTACAAGCTATGTTTTGGATAGAAATTTGCCAGCTCCTGGTCACTGAATTAAACCTTGACAAACTCTTTAGAGCTGATGTGTTTCAGGAAATCAATTCACCAAATTCCCCAGCCAGACACACCTTCTGGACTGCAGCTACATACATTTCTTCTACTTCACTGTACATAACTTGTCTTTTTTTATGTCTTATTTCTTCACAACTTGATATAATGACCTAAACTACACCAAGGGATTCTTATATGAACCAAAAATTTTGTTCTGCTCAGGGTCACAGGCTGTAGTGCAGGACAAAAGCAAAGGGGATAATGTGCTTTAAACAAGTGTACAGGCACTGGTCTTACATTAATTAAATATGGCATTCAAAGGAGCGCAGCTGGAGGAAAAAAGCCTCATGCAGTTGACTTGACCTTTATTCAGATGTCATGTGGAATACCAGCACAGATCGTGGAAACAAATCACCTTCTGACTGCTTCTGCAAACTGCTGTGAGCTAAAACTGGAACTTCCTCAAATTTCACTCCTGTCCAAACTCTGGTTTGATAAAGCCCAAAGAGGCCGGCCAAGCACCCTGTGCACTGCAGACTGTTTCATATTAAAGTTGTTCCTTGAGAATGCATGAATGTACATTCAGGAGAAAGGCTAAGCTTTTATTATCCACACCTACTTTATTACGTGTCCTTCGATGAACTGCTGTGTAAGGAATACCTTCTGACCCTGGAGCAACAATCAGTCCTTGAGCAGCTTTACCTGTACTGCAAACAAAAGGAAAACTCTCCTTGGAGAGAAAGAAAGAGGATGAATTCTTCCACTGACATCTGGACAGTGGCAGCATTATCTCCAGCAATATAGAGCAGTAAGGATTTGAGATTTGAGACTGAAATTTTAAGAGCTTCCTGTTGCCTTAGTGTTTTAATATCCTGTTCAGTTTATTAACTGAGTCTGTGCATATAACCAGTTTAAAAATCCTCTTTTTACCAAAAGCTTTTACATCTTGGTGTAAACATGTTATATATGCTTACTCATGTTTTATACTAGAAGTACCTCTGGTCCATAGGGTATAAAGTATCATTCTATATAGTAGGTACTGACTGGTTTTAGGTACCTTTGCAATAGTTTCTTCTCCCTGAAGATGCATTATATGATTTCTTCAGATAGAAATGAACAATTGCTATGAACTGAAAAGGCCAGCAGCAAGCCAGCGGTAAATCAGTGGGGAAATAAAGGCATTAGCCAAGCCTAATTGTTTTGGAGCACTGCATTGGAGCAAGGTCTGTTATCTCGGTCCTACAGCCCTGCTAATGCATCTTCACACCACAGCCTGAAAATTGAGGAGAGTGCCCTTGTCTGTTTGCAGTGCACTGAGAGCCATCACAAGCTGGCCTGCAAAAAGCCACGGGTACAGATCAGTGGATGTGCTTTGGCTCAGGTTAACACACTCCTTCATCTAATTCACCCCTCCTTTTCTAGAGACATCTACGGATATGACAGAGAAAAAAAAATGCACAGGCTCTTCTAGTTATTCTCTAGTAAAGTGGTAAACAGAAGTTTGGAAGCTGTCCTGGGAAATGTCAGGTAGCACACCAGCACCTGAGCTGACTGTGCCATTTCCAATGTGCTGCTGTAACAGAGGGCATTTCTGGCAAAATGGAATAGAAAGTTCTCAGTCTCCCTGCTCCAATAGCACCCATACATAGACAGTGAATATGAAAATGGGCATCTGGGGAAGGAGGATGCTGTGGGAGCTCCATTTCCCTGCTAGATTACACAATAGCCAGTCCATCCTCAGCCTACCAGTTGCATAGCTAAAATAATTAGGTAATCACTTGTGAAACAGGTAATTAATTGCATGTTCTTATTTGTCTCAAAGCTCTGATAATGCAATGGAGTTCCTTAAGAGTGAAAGATCTGAAGAAAACTATTAAACTTGTCCAGCTAAACTTGGTCAGACTCCTTTCCTTGGTCAAAAACCTGTAGGAAAAAAACCACCAGCTGAGAAAACTTGAAGGGGGAGAAAGTTACCAAGTGCATCTGAGGGCAGGTTAAGCTTCTGTTTGCTGTTGCCTTGCCATCTCACCTCCTTTAGTGACCCTGTGCTAATCTAGATATAACAACAGTGGGCCAGGAGGGCAATGAATTGCAAAGATATCTGTATTTGTTTAAACCTTCTTAGCTCCCTAAGCCCTTCATTAATTTTTTGAGAACACTTCTATTGTATTCAAATCTATTAGTATGTGTTTAAACCCATTATCATATTGACATTCCATGTTCTTGGTACCCAAATTTTGGATTGAAAAATGCCATTAGTGTGACAACCTCCCTTGTTTGTGATTTGTACCCTGGGCAGCAAAGCACTGTCTCTTTCAGGTGTGCTGACTGAATACCTTATGTAATAACAAAGAACACTGAGTAAAGAATTACTCATGGTTTTAAAAATACACTCAGTATATTTTTAAGATGTGTTTGTATTCAGAAAAGAAACCTTATCTAAACATGCAGAGGTTAGCAATGTCACTTCACATTTATTTAAAGCAAATGACTGAATAAATCTGTATAAATAGTTTTACGAAGTGTTGCATAATACACTGACATTTTTCCCCTCTTTCCCAGAGGGAAATAGCTGTATTACTGCTCACAATAACAGATTATGATTGCAAAATCAAAGGTAGTTTTATTTCTGTGACTTACGTTATCATGTACTTCAGGTATATCGCCTGTGCAATTGCAGCATTCTCTGTGCTTTAAGCTAGCTTGCAAACATGTAGACTTTAATGATTACTGCAACTGCATCCAATCTAAAACCAAATTTACATGTATTTTACATTATGCAAAACATAATGCTGCTTCTGTGAAGTGGCAAATAAAATTATTTGAAAGAAAATAGCTAAGAAATTCTATATAAGAAATGTTACTTTGCAATAATTAACTCTTATAAACCTAGATGATTTAACTATAAAGCAAAAAAATTAAATAATTTAGAAATAACTTAAGCACTACCTGAATGACATGCAGGTAAGAATTAAAAAGACTAGAAATGGAGAAAGGTGCACCACATCATGACATGGTAATATCTCTGTAAGGTTTGATATCTGAACTGAAAGAAAGGAAGTACCACATCTTGTTTCTAGGTAATATCCTGGTAAGGAAACGATAGTGATGTTGAAGAAAAGACTGACCAGGTGCTCCTTAAAGAGACAGATCTGTAGCTCTTCCTTTAATGAGAGTCTTCACGTAGGAAGTGCTCCCAATACTCCCATCGAGTCTCATCTCTGCTGCCTGACACACTTCAGCCTCTGGTGCTGTGGAAGAGGAGGGCACAGAGCTGCTTCTCCATGGGAATCACCTCTCTGCAAATGTACAGCTGGCAAGAGGCAAGGAGCACTTCTTTACAGAGGAAGAAGAGTCAGCCTTTCATTTCCCATGGCCTTTAAGGTGACAGTCCTGGTTTTACCACTGCAACTGAGGTTTTCTGATCTATCCAGAATAACAAATACAGATTTAATTGATATTGAAAAGCATTTTCACCCTACTTACGCCTCCAGAGTAGTCAATTAATGTACATAGTTGTCTGGATCAAATGAGTCAGATGAGCAACTGTAGAAAAAACAGCAATAGAATCCAAAAGATGTAACAGCAGCGTACGCAGCTGGTTCACAGGAAGTTTAGTAACACAGAAAAACATATGGAAAATATAGAACCTGGGAGGTGATCAGACTGCAAATGTCTAGAGGATATATCAGACTCTTTACAGTGGTCAGCATAAGCAAGCCCATCTAAACCAGAGTTCCAAGATGGAAACACCCAAGGTAAAATTATTATAAACAACAAATTAGGAGTAAATTTAAAAATTAACCAAAAATCAATCAAAAATAACTTGGCTCTTGGATTCTGGAAAAAATTTAAGGGGACTAAATCACTGTTGAGAGAGCACCAAGAAACTCATTATCTGAGCTCTGATAACAGAAATGAAGTTTATTAAAATGGCTGGGGGTCTGCCTAAGAAATCATTTGCAGTTGTATCAGGCTCTACACTGAAACTGGGGTTAGGTGAATCATCTTCTTGAAGACAAAGCCAGACTTCATAACAGAGAAAACCTGAAGAGTTATGTGACAGTAGCTTCTTTCCCTCCCCTAACCTCCTTCTATCCCGAAATGAAACAAACAAAAAATTACAATTAAAAGAAAAAAACAGGGTCATAGAGGCTTCTAGACCAAATCCTTCTAGACCCTTTGTATGTAACTACTGAATGAACAGATATGATATATGGATTTCAGTAAAGTCTTTGGTACATTATCTTAAAACAGAAGAGATGACATGTCCCTGATGCATGTACAATTACCCACAGGAAGACAGGTGAATGATATTGGGAAGCCAGAAGCTGGAATTTGGCCCTGTATTTTAATGTATCTGCTAATCATCTTGAAGAAGCACGGACAATATTGGCATGAAAATTCATGAAATGCAAAGGACCAAAAGGACGCTGATGACCATCAACATTCTTACCTGAAATACAAAAGTTGACAGAATAAAAAGACATAACAATGGTCATATATACCATACTTTATGACATGCTAGGTCCTCAAGCAGACATAGGACACTCTCAGTGTACCTATCCTTATGTTGCAGTACTGTGCCAATCAGAACAGAAGAGAGTAAGAAACTTGAGCCTACCAAGGCAAGAAAGGCATTTCAGGACATAAGACGATAAACTTGAAAAGAGAGGGGAGGAAATTACGTGAATGCCATCTCAAATAAATGAAGGATGTCTAGAGTAAGAAGAAAGCCAGTGATTTACCTACACGCAACAATATGATTGCTTACAGAAAGAACAACTAGTCTTGACAGGGCAAAAGATGCTGAGTTGGACTAAAGGAACTGCTAAATGCAGCTTGAGAAGTTTCAAGAGTGGAATGATGATACTCACAGCCATTTTTACCTGAACTCACTGCAAAGAAAATCAAGCAAGTCCAATATGATTTAACAAGTCTGTGGCAATGTATCTGCTGGTAACTGAGTCTGAATCTTCCTTGAGATTTTATGTTCTTTAAATTTCTACATGATTTTATTATGTAGGTTTCAGTATCCAAGAAGCAAATAAAGATACAGGCCCAATTCCTTCTCTACCTTTCTGTTACCCCAAAAAGGGTCAACAGTCTTTGAAAATGGAGTATAGGAAGTTGCAACCTTATGCAATGATTCAGAGTAGATATATGGAAGAGTATTTTTTAAATGAGAGTGATGAAACAGTGGAAGAGATTGCCCAGAGAGGTGGTGGATGTCCCATCCCTGGAAACGTTCAAAGTCACATTGGATGGTTCCCTGAGCAACCTGATCTAGTTTAAATGACCCTGCTCATTGAAATGGGGTTGGAGTAGGTGACCTTTAAAGGTCCCTTCCAACTCAAACCATTCCATGATTAAAAAAAAAAAAAAACCAGAACAAACTGCAAACTACCATATTTATATATGATATGAGTATGATATGAAATTTAAAGAAAGATTTGGCCACAGTTTCATCTGGAACAGCCCTGGGGAAGCTCTGCAGCCAGCCTGATGGAGTTAACTCAAATGGAAAAACCAGGACATTCTTCTCCTGAGTCACCAAATATCCAAGAGATTGCAATAGATTCAGCAGATACCACAGTCATGGAAAAACAGCTTCCATTGCACTTCTGTACTGTGTTGTAGCCTCTCTAGTATCTTCTGAATAATACCAAGCAAAAATAGAAAGACTACCACTGCCCATGTCCACCCTGGAACCTCTCCATGAAAGAGAATTCAACAGCATGAAGGAGTATGAACTAACTTCTCCTTTGATTTTGCAAGCAGTTGTGGATGAGAGGACTGATCAGCACTTCTCCTCTCACCACCTTCTGCTTATTGAAAGTTGTATGAGATTGTTACCAAACAGAAGTGTTGGAATTGCAAGAAATCCATTACAGAATTCCTGGTCTATAAAGTATAACTAAGGATGCTGCACTACAAACAGCAGTTCCAATAACTATTTATCCAACTGTTTTACTGTTGCTGAATGCAGTAACAGAAGTTGTTTTGTGTAGAAGTTTTCATCCTCATGTTTTGAGGTTTATTCCTCATGGCATAAATCTTCTCTCATATAGTATCTGATTCTGATGAATTCATAACATTGCACACAGTGATTCAAGAGGAATCTCGTAATATCACAAAAGAAAACTCGTACCTTTTATAATCAGTCCTTCACTATTGGATCCTAATTAAAGATAGTGTTTGTGTGGTCCCACTTCTAAAATATGTTGGTTTTAATGAAAAACTGCTTCTGAACTAAATTCAGCAGTTCAGACCCATTTTTGATTCTTATAAATGAAAATAATTATATAATATTTCTCTCACTTTAATAGATAAAATATTCAGGTCCATTAAATATGAATCTGTTTTCTTGCTGCTTGCCAAACAAGAACAGCTGTCAGCTCCTCTCCTTCTCCCCAGAGCAGTCTCTGCACAGTAGGACAAGTTTTCTGATCCTCTCCTGTTTGATTCCCTGTCTATTGCTTAAAGGATTGCAAACCTGATCATTAGATCAGAGTGGATCTGGATACCAGAGCAGAACTTCCATAGACTGTTTACCTTGCTGGCCTAGTATATTAAATAAAAGGCTCAGAATAAAAAAACATACAAGTCATGTGAAGTTGTTCCTTGCAAATTTCTGCAACACTTACTGAAATTTACTCTGCCTAGCCGATTGGATTAGTGTAGCAGTTAGTGCTTTCCGATTCTCCTTCATAGCCAGCAATTTGCCACTGGACTTAGGCTATTCTGCTACACAGCTGAAAGATCTATTGTAGGAACAAGAATATTGAAAACACCACAACTGAAACAAAGAGTACAAAAACATACTTCAGCTAGTGGTGGCACTCTGACACCTATGCATCTTAAATTTCCACTGACACTAGAGGAAAGACTTCAGGTAAATGCAGGTCCAGTCTTATGAAATTACTTACAGGGTAGTTTATAGCATTGTTTTTTAAAAGTGAAATTGAATTTCAAAAAAACCCCAAACTTGACAAATTAAATAAAACCTCACAGCTTTCTTTTTCATTGCTGAAAAATCACCAATAGAAATAAAAATATGTTACAGTATCTTCATGAACTTTACAATGGTAAAAGATGATATATGGTAACATAATATCAAAATTAATCTCATCATTATGAGTATGCCTTCATTTATTAAAATATGTTTCTCTCCAATCAAAAAGAAAAAAAGAAACCAATGAATGGATGAGATCTGAGCCATGGCAATATAACTCTCCATCTTAAAAGACTATAAACTATAACTTATAAAACTATTTTATGCTATCAACATGTGACAGATTTTTGGAAGAAAATGATCTTCTGTCTGCAGGCCCACTATGTGTGTAGAAGTTCTGAACAAACATTAGAAATTTCACCACTAGAGCTGTATGAAACCTAAGTTTCCAGTTCACAAATAATCCCTTGGTTTCTACTAATTCAGATTTTAAAAAAAAAATTCTGTTTGATTTTTTTCTCCTTGGGCTATCATGATGAATTACAAATTAAAGAGCTTCCCCTGACAAAAAAAAAAAAAAAACCAAAAACAAAAAACAACCCACAACCCCCCTGACCCCCCATAAATCCCCCAGACCACCAGGGATAATTCAACCTTATTTAACTTTCCAATTTTGCATGTGTGTGAAAGTTTTATACATTTCACAGAGAGTACATTTTTGCATTCAGCACAAATTTGCCACTGTGTGAAATTTATCCCAAAATGGTCAAAGTGACAAATTACAAGTGCTTTATGATAAGTGCCCCATTTTCATTAAGCATAATGGATACTTTTTCCAGAAGTGTGTATCTTGGCAAGTATCTTTTCTGCCTCAATCCTTCATCCCCAGGGGGCCACTTTTAGATTCAAAATTAAGAGCACATTGATGGTTTATTTCTGAGAAGTTCCTCATTTAGTCAATAGTATCCTGGCCCATTATACATCGAAAATATGCAAACTTGTCAAGCTTTAAACACTTCTGTGGCAAATATTTCTTATCCAGCTCATCTGAAAGATTTATGAAAGCAGGTTAAATTTAGGTTTTAGTTCCAATGTTCCATACAGCTCTTACTAGAATATACAGCCATCATTTTGGACTCATTCCTTTGGAAACAGATTGTACATATTCAAGTCTACATTCTGACTAAGAAAACATCTCTCAGTAAAGCTGCCCTGACTGCATGCTTTAGAAACAAGTCCCTCAGCTTTCCAGGCTAGAGGGCAGCATTCACTGCTGAGGTGGCTACGTACCCTGCCCTGCAGAGCTAAGACAAGGTCATCATAACTCTACTCCACTCATTTTCTACGAGAAATTACATTTTAAAGTGAGAGTCTGCCTTCCTGTGGAAATGCTAAAGATTTATCCCCATTTCAGTTTACCTTATTGACATCCATTCGCAACTTCTCATTATTGGCACTGGCAGCTTTTTCTGCTGCTTTCTTTTGACGCTGAGGTCCCCTGCCAAAGAAGATGTAGTTGACCAATGCATACTCCAGCAGAGCCATGAAAACGAAGACAAAACATCCCATAAGGTACATATCAATGGCTTTCACATATGGAATTTTGGGAAGAGTCTCTCGAAGATGGGTGTTAATTGTTGTCATTGTGAGCACAGTTGTGATTCCTGGAAAAAAGAATTGACAAGTCTTGTGATTGAAATAATTTTAATTTTCTAGAATAATAATTCATACTATTCGAATGCTAGAGTTAAAAAATATTTTTTTTCCCCTGGTGGAAAAAAAAGACATCTCTAACCTCTGTCCATATTCACGGAATCCTAGAAAGGCCTGGGTTGGAAGGGATCTTCAAAACCATCTAGGTACCATGGGCAGGGAAACTTCCACTAGACCAGGTTGCTCATAACCCCATCCACCCTGGCCTTGAACATTTTCAGGGATGGGGCAGCCCCAACACCAGGCAACATGATCCACTGTCTCACTACACTCACAGTGAAGAATTCTTCCCAATATCTAATCTAAATCCACACGTTGTCAGTTTAAAGGCATTCCCTTTTGTTCCAACTCCTTCTCCAGCTCTCTTGGAGCCCTTTTAGGCTCTCAAAAGTGCTCTAAGGTCTCCTTGGGGCCTTCTCTGCTCCACGCTGAACAATTCCAACTCCCTGTCTTCCTAGAGAGAGGTGCTCCAGCCACACAATTATCTTTGTGACATTTCTCCAGCCTGTGAAGGTCCCTCTGGATGGCATCTCTTCCCTCCAGCATGTGGAGAGCTCCACACAGCTCGGTAACTTGCTGAGGATGCCCTCAATCCCACTGTCCATGTTGCTGACAGAGACAGTGAGCAGCACCAATCCCAACACAGACCCCTGGGGACACTTGTNACAGTGAAGAATTCTTCCCAATATCTAATCTAAATCCACACGTTGTCAGTTTAAAGGCATTCCCTTTTGTTCCAACTCCTTCTCCAGCTCTCTTGGAGCCCTTTTAGGCTCTCAAAAGTGCTCTAAGGTCTCCTTGGGGCCTTCTCTGCTCCACGCTGAACAATTCCATCTCCCTGTCTTCATAGAGAGAGGTGCTCCAGCCACACAACTATCTTTGTGACATTTCTCCAGCTTGTGAAGATCCCTCTGGATGGCATCTATGGCATCTCTTCCCCCCAGCATGTGGAGAGCTCCACACAGCTCGGTAACTTGCTGAGGATGCCCTCAATCCCACTGTCCATGTTGCTGACAGAGACAGTGAGCAGCACCAATCCCAACACAGACCCCTGGGGACACTTGTCACTGGTCTCCACTTGGACATCAAACTGTTGACTGCAACTGTTTAAGTGCAACCATCCAGCCAATTCCTTATCCACGGAGTGGTCCATCCAACAAATCCATGACTCTTCAGTTTAGAGAGAAGGATCCCATGCATAACGGTGTCAGATGCTTTGCACAAGTCTAAGTAGATGACATCAGTTTCTCTTCCCTCATTCCACCAGTGTTGGGACCCTGTTGAAGGCGGCCACAGATTTTGTCAAGCACAACTTGCCCGTAGTGAAGCCAGGTTGGCTCTCATCAATCTCTTCCTTACTTTCCATGTGCCTTAGCATGGTTTCCAGGAGGATCTGCTCCATGACCTTGACAGTCACCAATGTGAGACTGACAGTTCTGTAGTTCTCCAAGTCTTTTTTCTCCCTCCCCCCCTTAAAAAGAGGGGCTTTGCTTCTACTGTTCCAGTCAGTGAAACTTCACCAGACTGCCATGGCTTCTCAAATATGATGGATAGAGTTTTAGCCAGTTCATTTACCAGGTCCCTCAGGACCTGAGGATGCATTCATCAGGTCCCATGGACTTGTGCTTGGGATCCTCAGGTTCCTTAGATGGTCTTAAACAAGATCCCTTAAGCAGGAGGTTCTTTATTCTCCCAGTCCCAGCCTTTGCCTTCTGCAGCTTGGGCAATGTGTCTGAAGCACTTGTCCATGAGAGCAAGGCATTAAAAAGGCATTCAGTANCTTTCCATGTGCCTTAGCATGGTTTCCAGGAGGATCTGCTCCATGACCTTGACAGTCACCAATGTGAGACTGACAGTTCTGTAGTTCTCCAAGTCTTTTTTCTCCCTCCCCCCCTTAAAAAGAGGGGCTTTGCTTCTACTATTCCAGTCAGTGAAACTTCACCAGACTGCCATGGCTTCTCAAATATGATGGATAGAGTTTTAGCCAGTTCATTTACCAGGTCCCTCAGGACCTGAAGATGCATCTCATCAGGTCCCATGGACTTGTGCTTGGGATCCTCAGGTTCCTTAGATGGTCTTAAACAAGATCCCTTAAGCAGGAGGTTCTTTATTCTCCCAGTCCCAGCCTTTGCCTTCTGCAGCTTGGGCAATGTGTCTGAAGCACTTGTCCATGAGAGCAAGGCATTAAAAAGGCATTCAGTACCTCAGTCTTCTCCAGATCCTGGGTATCCAGGCCTCCTTTTTCCTTTCAGAGAGGACTCCCATTTTTCCCTTGTCGTCTTTTAGTGCTGAGGTACCTACAGGAGCTTTTCTTGTTGCCTTTGATGTCTCTGGACAGATTTAATTCTATCTTAGGGCTTTAGCTTACCTAACCTGATCCCTGGCTGCTCAGACACTTTTTGTGTATTTCTCACAGGCTACCTGACCTTGCTGCCACCCTCTGTAGGCTTCCTTTTTGTGTTTGAATTTTTTCAGGAACATCTTGTTCAGTCCTTGTCTTGGACTTGGATTTTTTGCATAGCATAAAGACCATTACACCTGTAATAAATTGAGCTCAGTCAAACAAACAGTGGTTGGATTCCATGAGTATATTTTTAACCAGCTAAACTGCAACCTTCTGTAATGAGTCTCAGTTAAAAATTACAGGCTACGGTCACTGTTACCTTGCTTTCCTCCAGCATTTTCAGGATGTCTGCAGTATCAAATTCTTAAGGCAAGATGCTACACAGAAAGGTCTGGTAAAACTCAGATGTATTCTATAACATTAAAATGTCAAATTCTCAATGGCATCTTTTACGGGGATTTACTTATTTTACCTATACAAGAGCTGTACTGGCAGGAACCAGTCTGATTTAGACAAAATTTGGCAATAGATACAGATACTTATTTTTGTAACATGCCCATTATGATGAGGGGCACAGAATAAACAAACACACATGGGACTAGTGATGAGCTATACCAATACCCTAGAGATTAATTAGGGAAACAGTTTTGCATTTGGAATGTAAGGTAACAGCAAGGAAAAGAATAATCACAGACTCTTACAATCATTTAGGTTGGAAAAGACCTTTAGGTTCATTGAATCCAACCTTTAACACACTGCCAAGCCCACAACTAAACCATATCCCCAGGCACCATATCTACACATCTTTTAAATCCCTTCAGGGATGGTAATTCCACCACTTCCTGGAACAGCCTCTGCCAGGGTTGGACAACCTTTTTGGTGAAGAAATCTCCCCTAGGATCTAATCTAAAACTCCCCTGGCATAACTTGAGGCCATTTCCTCTTGTCCTTTCACTTGTTACTTGGCAGAAGACACAACCCCCAGCAGGCTGCACCCTCCTTCCAGGGAGTTTCAGAGAGTGAGAAGGTCCCCCTGAGCCTCCTTTTCTCCGGGCTGAGCTCCCCCAGCTGCTCCTCATCAGACTTTTCTCCAGACCTTCCCCAGCTCTGTTGCCCTTCTCTGGGCAGCTACACACTGCAGCCCCTCAGTGTCTGTCTGGAAGTGAGGACCTAGAACTGCACGCAGGATCTGAGGCACAGCCTCCTCCCTCAAGGTAAGGACAAGTGAACTATACAACCCTAGTAAAATTTTATTTAATTCCTGAAAGGAAAAGCAATTTATAATCCATAACACAGTGCTGAACGTGTGTTCTGGACTGCCACGGGCAAAAGCAAACTAAGTGCATTCTTTTCAGAGGAAAAACAAGCAGCAAAAGAACAACAGAATACGTTGAGACAATTAGGCTAATTTTAGTTACAATGATTATACAGTTAGCTGATTCAGACATGAAGTCACTTTAATTTTTATTTAAATTCTGATTCAAATAATACAAACCTTAACAACCCAGACATAAAAAGATCCAACAGATATTTTTTTATTTTCAAATCATGCACTATCCACTAAGTCAGAAACTAGAAAAAGCATTCAGCTAATGCACACTGCATGAGATGTGTAAAAATGCCTACCTAAAGCAACTCTTGCAGCTGAAGCGTCATAATTAATCCAGAAGGAAACCCAGGACAGGATAGTGATCAGAATAGAAGGCATGTAGGTCTGCAGAATGAAGTAACCAATGTTTCTCTTAAGTTTAAAGCTGAGAGACAGCCTTGGGTAGGCACCTAAAAGAGAATATTTGGTATGGCCATAATTTATTTGTATAATGCCTGAAAACATTTTTCTTTTCTGTCATTTTTGTTTTATTGTTTCATTCAACACAGAGTACACTCAGAGCGGAAAGATCCAGGATATTCAGCTGCAGAATTTCTAGCAAGAATTGGGATTAAATAATCTTTAATGTTAAGGGTACAAGGATGCTCTAGGTGCATATCTGCTGATAATCATAACATTCAACAATCAACAGCCAAAGTACATGTCAGAGCAACAAAGTACAGAAATGCCTCTTCCCTGACAACTGTCATATGCCAACTTCAGTGCAACCCTCATCCTAAACTTCTCTCCAAGAAATGCCATACTTGTCTTTTGATGCGGGACACCAGAAATATTGTAGTGTATCAAACACTTGTTGATATGGGTGCCCAGAAATAATTCGTCAAGTCCCGTTTCTGCTTGATTTTGAAGAATTTGGGATGTAAAATCCTTCTATAGTTCCTCCAAAGATGATTTCTATCCATATCTGGAAAGTGAGTTTTGAAGATAATCTTTTTTAACACACCTAATGGGTTTCTCAAGTAGGTAGAAAACATCTCCTAGAAACAGCCCAATCCAACTCTTGCCTTTCTTGAACAATTTAATGTCATTGAAATCTGTTAAGGTATTAAGTTATTTCTTGTTTTGTTTTTATTTCATGAAATCCAATCTGATTTTCTGGTCCTTCTCAGAAAGCATCTTTTCAGCCTTCAGGAAGTCATATGCTTGCTAGAATAGGCTAAACTGAAAATCCTGGAATGACCATTTTAAAGATTTTACACTGAAGACAAAATAATTAGTCAAATACATCCCCAACTTGGTGAAAGGAACATCTAAAAATAGGGAGATAAAGGTTCCTAAATTTCCTACACGCTGGGTTTTTACTTGTTGGGTTTATGGCAAGGAGGTGTATAAGTGGCTTAATCAGTTTTCATAGGAAAACAGAAAATACAGCTCATTTGATGAACCTTACCATGACAGATTACTGTGCCCTCTTCATATGTTAATGAATGATGCTTTATACACTACAGAAGCTGTAATAAAAACTTCTGCTTCCCAAATTCACAGTTGCTGCTCTATTTTATTCCTGTTTCTAAAATTTTTGCTCCTCAACTGCACACTAAGAATTAATCCAATTTTAAAAGTATTTAAAAGAATTCCCCTTTTAACTTCCCCTCCACAAACCTGTAGAGAAAACAACATTCTTGGTGATAAGCTTGTAGTCTACAATAGAGAACTGTGGCAGCTCGATCTTTGTCACTCCTGTGACTGCATTATCACCCCCACGCCAGTAAAATTCAATGTCATCTGTTGTATAGCCATCTATAAAAACAGGAATAAACAAGTGAGATACACATCTCTTCTGACATCATGGGGAACAGTTCGTTAACTCAAAACATATAAAACATATTTCTAAAATTAAACCATTTATAAACATACAGACATGAGTCATTCCAAATATAACTTCAAAAGGCAATCCTAGGTATATTTTAGTATTTGTTGGGTTTGAATTTTTTTTAAAGATATATTTCATTAATGTATCAACAAAACAAACCCTTAAAACCAAATTAAGACTACACACATCTCATCTCTAGAGAGCAACTCTATATTGGCTTAAGGTAACTTCTGATGCCAAAGCTGGATAAAATGTCATGAGTTTGCTCTAAGTTCTCTCCCTGAGGTGAAACATCAGCACTGGCAATGTTTAGTTTTCAGCTGTAAAAAACAGCATAATTCTTTTTCTAAAATGGCTTGAGTGCAGTAAAAGACAGCCACATTCAGTGAGGCTTGTAAGAGGCCTTGTAAAAAGCAACTACAGCAGATGCAACAACACCCATCAGTGGCAAAAAAACACCCACAAGAAATCAACCAAAAAAAAAAAAAAAATCCCACCACCCAAAAAACCGCCCCAGAACACAGCACATGTTCACACAGTCATGAAACATATGCACGAAAAAGGAATCTGGGCTCCCAAATGGCAGCTGAGCCAAGTTGCACACTTCGGAGTTGGTGTACAGAAACGTTCATGAGACATCAGAAATAAATCTATTGCAAAACCAGGAAATAGGATAACCATTAATGTTTCATTATTCATTAATCTAAAGATTTTTGTTATCAAAAGTTGTAAATAAAATCGACTCAAACACAGAATAATGACTGACTTTTTTGTGAAATGAGATGGTAAATATTATATATATAACCTTGATTTTAAGTTCTCATCCACAGACAAAGGACAAAATTGTATACTAGACACCATTTAAAAGTGCTCAAATACCACTGAATTTCAAGGAATAATGCATATAATCTATAGAACTGCTCCTGTGCATCATTAATTTTTGATAATCCATGTAGAATCCAGATGTACAGCATTAGCAGAACGCAAGTGAGTTTGAAGACATGAACCAAATAATCTGCAAAAACACTGAAACAACCATAAAAAATCTATAGAATACACAAAATTTAATGAAGTATTTTGATAGATACATTCCTATGTAATTCCAGAGTTTTGTATAAGTGACTCTTTTACTTTCCCCGTCACAAGTCTGTTTCCAGAAAAGAGGCAGACAGCTTACTTATGTTTCCCTGCCTAGCAACACTTTATATTTGTCAAGTCTCTCTCTAGGCTTTCAGAGAGACAAATATTATAAAATAAAATCTAAAATAAAATAAAGATGAATGCTTATATTGGCTGATCTTGAGATGTAAAAGCAACTTACTACACTGCATGTTATGAAAAATATAAAAGAACATCCTTAGAGAGTTTAGGAAGGTTAATATTACTTTGTTTGGGGTATCTGTGTGACACTGTCCAATTTTGCTGATATTCTATCTGACATCTACCATGCCCTCCAATGGCAAGTTCCAGATTCTAATACCATTTACTGATCTTGGTGGGATTAATCAAGGTAATTTATTTAATTCTGAGATAACTAAACTGCTAGTGCTCACATCTAATAAATCAGTATTTTAGTTTTGTTCATTTCTGAAAAAAAACAAATGCTAAAATAAGTTTCAGCAGGGAAATCCCCCACCTTTCTATGTAAGAGAAAAAAATGTTTATAAAAAGCCCAAATGGTTTTTTATTCGATTATATTTTTTAGAATATCTGTTAGAAGAACTTTTTTGTCCAACTGCCTATGAACAGTTTATCCTTGAACTGTCTAATCATTCCAGGGTTCACACAACAGAATTCCAGGATTTACATTCCAGCAGACTGCCAAATGCTTCAGGAAGACATGGTTCAGCTTCTCCCTGGATCCTCACAGCCGTAGCACTAAGCAAACATTGACAACTGCCTAGAAAAGAGGAATGCTTTGAAATTCTCACCCAAAAGTTCAAACAAGATTCCAAACTTGGCAGCTCTGGGTGGCTTTGGGGAGAACTGAGCAGAATTTCCTGCTGCTTGAGGGACTTACACTGGGCAAATGCGACACTGAGACTGACCCAGAATGACAAGGCTTGTTCGTAGGTATCGATAAGCAGAATTTCAGGAAGTCTCTTTAAGCTTTCATTAAAATACTTCTCTCTCTCTCCAGAAAGGATAAATTTTCCCATTCATTTCATAGCGTGGAGAAGGAGAGAAAAGAATATTACAGTCATCTGCACATGAATGCTCTTGTGTACTGCTGAAGTACCCAAAGATAATTGGATATAAGTCTAATATCTGCAAAACATCTGCCAAAAGAGAGAATGGGCCTATTCATGTCTCAAGTGGATGTTTTACAGTAAAGTCCAATTACCTGTGTCTACAGTAAACTCCTTCTGCAGGTATCCAGGACTCAACACAACTCTATTTGCAAGTAAAATTATTTAAAGATCTAATTAATTAAAGTAGTAATAAGCAGTCTATAAAAAACAATATGTGGCTCTAGACTAGAAAAAGAAGAATTAATAAAGTCAGTTCAATATTTCTAAATTATCAGACCACATGTTGGTAGAGTAGAAAGGAAAGCGTACTAAACCCGAAAGCGTTCCAAGTAATCTTTGCAAGAATATGAGTTTAGCACAGAACACTATTTGATTTAGACTGTAGCACAACTGTTGCTTCACTATATATTAAATTGTATGTAGCTCTGCTGCCAGCAGAGAGCATCTGATTGATTGCTTTTCCCTCAATCATTTATATATCATCAGCAGCACGATTTACTTCACGTTCAGAAAGTTCAATTTCTCATTTCTGTCATGCATCACACACTGGCAGTCAACCAAATCAATACATTGTCCTGGTAATATGGCACCAATCCTGAGAGAAGCAAAGCATTTTCGACTCCCATTAACAGAGACAGGGAGTTTATCATCGTGTATACATTGAGGAATGACAGATGATGAAGCACTGTGGAGGAAAAACAAACAACTAGTAGAACATAAAATAAAAACCCCTTCACATAGAAAACAAAAAAGCACCAATTTTTTTCCAGCCTATTCAAGAGAAGTCAAAAATAGGAAATTCTTTAAATACAAACAACCTAAAATGAAGGCTGCAGCATTACTGACTGAAAATGAAAATATTTAGACACAAGACAATTATCAGAAACACCATACAATGGAAGAAAAGAAGAAGATTTTTCTGAAAAACTCCGGATTTATCAGGATTCACTGCCTCACAATGCTGCAGTTTGTACATGAGAGCAGGGAGATATTTTACATCTACACATCTGCAGTGAGCACTGTGTAGGAATTCAAGTGCTCCACATTACTGACACTGTGGCAGCACCAGGAGACTGAAGATAAGGCATCTGTTGATTTTTTTGGGGGGAAAAAGTGCCATAAACATGCAAAACAGTGAAGATGTGCCTAACACAAAGGGAAGATTCTGAAGCCATACCCTGACCTCTCTCTGCTCTGAACCATCACCAATTTGTGTGAGCTTGGGCAATGCACGTGCACATCCTGCACCACCTCTGAGCTAAGGAGAACCACTCCAGCACTGGCAGGGAGACCAAAGGATCCTGTTGGCAGCTGTCCAAACCCTGCCTCCAGCTGCTAAAGCTTATCCAAATACGTGTTCCTCTAGTCACAGCCTCTACCTGTGATTCTGAGCATTGTCAGCAAGGAATTATAAAGCACAGTTCAGCTACTTCAAAATTTCTGCTAAGCAGGTCTCGAGACTTGGTGAGAGCTGGAATCACACCCACCCTCGATCACCTGAGGTATTTTTCTTTTGCTCGACAATACAAAACATATGAGAACTCAGTTTACAGCAATTCTGGACTTAAATACATTACAGTGTATTTGTAATAACAAAGCAATCATTTACAAGAAGAACACCATATACCTGGTGGAGAATAACAGAGTTGCATGATACACATGGCATTTTTTTGGGGAAAAAAAACATCACAAATGTACATTGCTATATACAAAAAATCTATGGACTCACAGATAGGGAATGAGTAACAAGCTATTTAATTTCTCCTGCTGCTATCAAATGGATTTTCTTTGCCTAGCCACTCACAATATTGCTTCCCAAAATAAAATGGAGAGAACTCATATATGATATTGGTACCCAAGTGAATGCTTTGATTACAAATATACAAAATATTCTTAGCTAGCAATCATAAGACATTAATTTATATACATGCAGGTCATAGACTTTCAGACTAATTGAAGAACTTGGCATCTACAGGCCCTGTAAAATGAGATGAATGCTATAAAGAAATATTAAATTAAGTGATTAATCCTGTTTGTATACGACTATAGAATACCTTTAGTGGCAGTATCTATGCATTTAATTTTAAACATAGAATCACTAGTCCCTCCTTTTTCAAGATTTTCTTCAGCAGTTTTGCCTTTACACAGTGTAAAGCAAAATTATAAAATCATAAGTAACATGCAAAGCATATTTTGAAATTCTGAAACCTTTCAGATCACTCTTATTTCACTGGATCATTTCAGCCTTCACCATCCACTTATTCATTCAAAAACATAGCCAGAAAGAGTAAGTTAGAAGTGTTTCTTTGAATTTGCAGGGATGTTTAAAGCTGAGGTGCTGAAACCAGTGGGGTGATACAAAGGTGAGTAGGAAAAACAGAGTTTGTGTGCCAGAGCGATTGGAAAAAAGCATCAGAGCAATAGGAAAAAAGCACATCATACTTGTTTCTTTCTTCTTTCTCATCCCCTCCAAATTCTTTCTTCATAAAACATTAAAATTCTTCTTACATTTCACTTCAAAGGCTTTTTCTCCTAAGGCTCTGAGGATTTGGATACAAAGAAGATGTACAATTTTCTGACTGCAATGAAATTAAATTGATTTTTAGATTAAATTGGCAACATTCTCAAAAAACAATCATCTTCAAGTTGTACAAATGGTCCCTGACTGGGGAGAGCAGGGTGGGTCAAAGAAAGAGACAGAAATGTGATGCTGTAATTACTATATACAGCTATTAAAAAAAGGAAAATGTCTTTTGATGAACAAGTGAAATAACAAAATTGATTCCAGGCCTTAGAGTAGGATTTTCATGGTGTTAGGAGAACCAAGTTTAATTTTCATGTAGGTACTTCAGGCTGATTCTTGCTTACAGGAAGCCTGGTAACTTACAGAATAGGTATCCTAGTGGAACTCATTATTTTTTTTTTTTTTCCCCCTAATGATTTCAGTGAAAATCATCAATACTTTAGAGCTCTTCCTGCAAAATGTTTTCATAAATATATTTCCACTGCTACAATATTTCTAGGAAAGGAAAGAGAGATCAGAAACAAACAGGGAGAACTCTGCAATGATATTCAAAAAACCTTTTATCTCCTAGAACACAGCAATTTCTTGCAATCTTTCTTCTTCCATAAGTTCAGTTACTCCCACCATTATGAATGATCTCAAAAGTTGTTGGATTCAGCACTGTGGAGATCCTGAAAGCAGCACACATCTTTCCCCACGCACACAAGAACACTCTTCATCTTTTTTGTTCTGATTTCCACCATCCTTTTGTCCTGCAGAGCAAGCGCTACGTTTATGCATTAAATATATCCCAGAACAGAATAAAGTGCAACACATCTGGCTCCATTTTATTTATTTAAATGGATAAAGTCCAAGCATTTCCATCACTATGGAAGTCACAGATCTGATTTCTGCAGGCAAACAAATAACATGAGATAACCGTGCTTGTTTTATACAGGATCCAGAAACATCCTGTCCCCTATGCCTGCCACAGTTCTTATTTCCTAACCCACTTACTTCATTTAGCAAATGACCTTTCCTGAGGATAAGGTTGACAGCATTATGTCAGCACATTGATTAAGTCTGGATCATCTTGAAGGTTATTTCAGTGTAGCATGGTTGACATTAAGCAAATATGTGAGGAAAACATGGGTGGCAACACTTGTCAATATAAAGTTAGAGCTAAACATATTTCTCACTTCCACTACTAATGAAGTTATGAAGAAAAAACCCTTTAATCTGTAAATTTAAAAAACCAGATTACTATACATTACAGTTCTGCAGTAAAGTTTATTTCCCTATTACACATACCACAGAACAAAAGGAATTCCTGAACACAAAAATAACTACGTGAGACACAACAAATCTGTCCGAGACATAAAAGACGGGGGGAAGCCTAATTTCATTTGCAATTAAAAGTAGACTATGGTAGAAAACTGGGAAAATCAATATTAAGAAGCCCAGGATAATGAACTATCTTCTTAAAGCTCAATTTTATTGTCAGCTACACAGAAGAACCAAGACATTTACTTTCACTTCTCATA
Source organism: Daphoenositta chrysoptera (assembly GCA_013397915.1). Lineage (NCBI taxonomy): Eukaryota > Metazoa > Chordata > Aves > Passeriformes > Daphoenositta > Daphoenositta chrysoptera. The sequence continues at coordinate 217,821 of VZRO01002366.1, forward strand.
ATGCTAGATCTTCAAAGATGCAATAGGAAATGGCAATATGGAAACATGAAGTTGATACCAATTATTGCTGAGGAAAGCAACATTTAGGCAGAAATAAATTCTATTTAAATGTGAACTGCAGCTGATGTAAATAGGATAAAAATGAATACATCAATACTTAAGTGATCTATTTCAATGCCATTAAATCACAGAATGAACAGAACTCAAGTGAAAATAACCATTGAGAAAAGACAAGTGCAATCAGGTATAAGCAGGCACTGGGCTCTTTTTTTTCCAGAGAAATCAACAAAGTGAAAATATAAATTATTTCCTATGTTCAAAAGCTTAAGATTTTACTACATCATTCACAGCTATTTTCTTCCACATTTCAGTCAATGAATGCAAGTCAAAGTTAAATAAAAAATAAATATCTTCAATATCATGCTGGCGTCAAAAACTGCTAACAGGAAAACAAATGTTGTTTACCCTAGTTCAGGAGATTTAATCTGAATAAGGGACAAAGCACATGTCCCAGAAAGCTGAACTGTGAGATCCATGTGGAAGAGCAGACCTGGAATTCCAAGAGAGCACTCAAGGTCTGTTTGAACCTTCTACCATGCCCAAACCCTCCAGTTCAAAGAGGATGATGCTGCACATATTTCAATAAACACGGCTAAAACTGTTCAACTGAACAATTCAGTAAATGAATGATGCCTCTCATATTAACTGGATCATTTTATAAAGTCCATAAATTTGCATGGGTAGTCTCATCAATCCAACAATCAAATATGAAATCTCTTCTGTGTTTTTAAATGAGGGATATATATATAAGTAACCATTCAAATAGGAAGTACTGTGTTCTTTTGGCATAATATTAAAGAGCCAACGAGGCTGCAGAGGGAACGATTTTTTGTACTTTGATGCATATATATATACACACACACACTGAATTTTTCAACTGTATTCTGAAAAGTTATTTTGAAGATCAATGGAAATTTCTTAACCCTCAACTCTTTGTATAAAAATAAACACTGTTTCTGATCTTTGAAAATAATTGTTTTCATAAAGCAACTGTCTTCTACTTTTGAAAGGCCATATTCAGGAACAGAACTCTTATAGTAAAATGTACATCCACACTGAGTGGGTGTAAATGACAAATTATTTTCACCTCTCTCCCTTCAGTAAGGACAAGGCTCATGTAGGGAAAAAAAACCAAACTTATATTTGCACTCTACCATGAATTTCATCACTGCAGCCTGTATTCATCTTCATCTTCATTATTTCAGCTGATTCCTATACTTTTATCTCATTTGACTATATTAACTAATTCATGCATAGGAAAATTGCTGTCCAAATCAATTATATATGATCTGGAAATTATGGAGGCCATTGAATATTGTTCTTGAATATACAAACAAATCTCACTATTTACTTATTTCAGAGAAGACTTCATGAAAAGACTATGTATGTTGTTTGCTCTTTTATCTGATTTAAGAATTGGTCTTTTTGAAACTGGAAATAGAAATGAGGGGTATATCCAAACAAATGAATCAGCAAAGCATCATCTCCACAAGCTCAATTTTTAATACCTAAGATATGTAAGACCAAATGTTCTAAGTTTCCTGCAACCCACAATCAGCGTACATTCTGAATGATGATGTACATCAAAAAAAAGAGAGGAAAAATGAACAACATCTGGCAACCTTAACCTTATTTATAAAACTGCATTAATACTCCACTCTGCTTAATTATTCCACAGCTGTATTAAAAATACAAGGCCACAAGGAAAAAAAATGCAATTTGTAGAAGATGACCCTTCTGGTTTTGCCTGTGCCATTTTTTCAATTTAGAAAAATATTTATTCATTATGATATGTTAGCTTGCAAGGCAGTGTGAGGTAATATTCTGAGATATTATCCCATCTTTGCCTGAAGGACATCACAGTATCTAAAACACTTCTTCTTTTAGGTAAAGATCTGGTTATGAAGGTTTAGGAACATTGGTCTCCTAGACTGTCCAGCAGGAACATGCTAAAACCTGTGATTATCAAGAGTGAAACATCATTAGAATGTAAAAACCCCCACAGCTTTTTACACATGTAGAATAAAAGTTGGGTTTGGACACTTAACTGAACCTGAAGAAATCAATTTTCTTTTAGTAATGAACAAGCTATAAAGAATGCTCCTTCTAAAATCACCCACATATATAGATTTGGGAACTTTTTCTTTCCTATCTGGATACATCTTCCATCATCTATAAGTTTTTCAAGGATAATTACATGTACCTTTGATGTAGAGAACTATTTATACAGTACCATATGAAGGAAGTTTATAGGAACTTAATTATAGACCATGATATTGTTAGAACTACATCATTATTTTCTAAAAATTGCAATAGTCCTGTAACATTTCTAATGTCCTTCACACAGCCTGGTTGGTATCAGAAACCACATTGCTGCCTCCTCAAAATATTTTAGTGGGAGCTGTGTGCCTCAAGGCTGAGAGGACTTTCCTGCAGGAAACTCTGTTGTGACACCTCTATCAGAAAAGACAGCACAGGTTTGTTGGCAGTATCCCAAATACTTCCTAGGATGCTGAAAGAGACCAGAATAAATTCTTTTGACACCCAGCCCTCCAGCTTTTAGAAATGGTATACAAAGAAGAATTATCTGGTGGTTAACAAGATGCTAATGGTTGTGGATGGTTATGCACAAGGTAGCAGGGACTGGAACTGTTTGAACAGGAGATGGGGACAAGGCCAGAGGAGAATGAAAGCTCCTTCAGCTCTCTGTGTTTATCTGGCACAGGAGACTAACCCTGAGAATTTCAAACACTGTTAAGCAGCTACTTCTGTAAATCCATGGCAGATGCAACCTTATCCCACATTTTTTTTTTCACTAGAAAAGTTCATTTTCCCTAGTGCAGTTTAAAGTTTTGGCTTTTATGTACCACAAAGCCATGTGAAATCCTGCTCTATAGGTAATATCCCGTTTTACTCAGTATCTGTATTCTCCTCTGATCTGCATTGATGTTCCCAGGTACCACACTAAGTTTCATCACCCCATTTCAGATGTTTTGAAGTTCACAAAATTGTCTATAACTTTTCCAACATTCACTTTTCTTCTGAGCTGCAACTCCAGGCGTTGCTCGAGGCTATGCCTATTTCATAAAGTAGATGTGACTGAGACAAGATAATGCCAACCCTTAAAGGGACTTTTCCCTGCAAGTAGATTTTAACACACTGTTGACTTTTATTCTGTTTTCCTCTAGCTCTAGTATTGTAACTGTGTCAATATGCAAATATGTATTACATAAGGTTGCCTCTTGGGCTAGAAAAGCAGGATATCTGCATATAAATGTTCATTAAAAAGAGCCCAGTACAATATTTTAACATACATAAAAGGAAATCAGCCTCAAATACAAAAGTTAAAGAACTACAACTTTTTGCTGAGAGCCCCATGTGGACTGCACCTCTCTTGTGTCTTTGAAATAAATACCCTTCTAGAAAAAAAACGAAGAGAAAAACACATGAATAATACAATAATGTATAATAAACCATGCGGCAATGGAATATGTTATAATTAGTACTTCATAATCACTATACTTTCCTGACACAACTGCACAGAATCATTCTTGAAGGAGTTATGACTCAAATTCACCTCCAAACTACAAAAAAAAAAAAACCTCCCGAAGAACACCAATGTAATTATTTTCAGATAAACCTACAGTATTCCATACCTGTGTCTGTCTGTTCCTTATTTAAACTGCCTTTTCCCTTACACAGTGACATTCATTCCTAGCTTATCCTTACAACCCAAGCCTTATGTGCATCACACATGCCATTAGCTACATTTATATTCCTATTTTCTAACTTTGTCTTTCCTTTGGAAGTGTTATTCTGTATGTGTCTGTGGGCTTTATGAATCAGAAAAGCTGCTATTTACAGGGAACATGTTGCTTTGGTGCAGAAGCAAGAAACTGAAAGTACAGTGAGCTCTGTTACCATAAATATGAAAATTGGATTCCTCCTCTGCTCTGCAGCATCCTCGGTGTCCAGGAGGCTGTCACGGCACAGGAACACATCCATGAGGCAGGTATCCAACAGCCACCTTGTAAGCATGGTTATCAAACCACTGTCCTGTCTGTGGTGCTCCCAACTGTGCATCATTAAATTACTGCTGCACTCTGTTCATGTTACAAGTACATGTATACTATAGTATTTATACAGAAATATTTTATTACTAATAACGTATAAAGCAAGTATTTGTCCAAAACTTAAAATGAAAGGCCTCTTATGTGGCAGAGAATAAATGTGAAACAAAACATCTTTGGAAGGCACTGAGTTGAAGATAGTGATCTCCCTCATTAGAGTTTTATCATGTCATTCTGTCTCAAGTTGGAAGTGGGAACACTGAAAGACTGACCTCTCCCAAGTGGTTTTTAACAGCCACTCTGACTTAGAACATCTCACGGAGCTGTTAGACAAATGGAAGGTGTGCAAACCCAGTGTTTTCCTGGGCACAAGGTCTGTACTAACATCAAATTTGTGTGCAGAGTGGTGAAATAGCTAAGAATACTTTCATTAATACTTTATTATTACTTTCATTACCTTCCCTGTCCCAAGAACAGATACAGAAAGACAGACTGAGTCTGATTTTTGCTTTGTAAACTATCAAGAGCTATCGAAACAAAAAAATGTTTCCAAGTCAACAGGGAAAACACAGGACACTTTTTCTTCAAGGAAACCAAAAACCAACCAGCTCTGCAAAGTCCTAACAATGCAGTGCTGTTTAAGAATTGTCAGTACAGATACAGGCAAGGACAAACCCGAAAGGGATGAACTGGAGCAGCTATCCCTGGAGGCCCATTAGACTCCTCATTTGGATGGAACTGCCTGGCCATTAATGACAGTAAATACTAATGAGTACCATAAACATAAATGCACGTGACCATAAAGAATGGGTCATCCCCAACCACCAGAAAAGCAAAGGAGCCCTATTCCTGTGGTCACCGTGGTGAATTACCAGAAACCCAGCAGCAGGAGGATGGAGAGGAGCAGCTCTCTGAGAGGATGCACCACATTCTTTTAAACAACCTCTGCACCTCCTCAGGCACACCCTAAACTCTCTGTGCAGTTCACTGCACACATGGCTGAGATCACCAATAAAAAACCTTCCAACATCAGCTTACAAAATACACCAACATCTATAGAACACTTAAAGCCCTAATAATTTTAAATGCTAAGCTTACTCCCAAGGGTTTTTTTTAATTTGTTTTGATTTTGGATGAAATTGAACACATAGAAGGCAGCCTGCCAGCTCAATTACAATAAAAGAAAAAAAAAAAATTGTGCTGCACTTTTGTCCTCTTTACTAACCCAAATGTATTCATGACCTGTCCGTTATGGCTACTTGATGCACCATTAAAAATACAAAATAGCTCTATATTGTTAACATTTTATGTAGGATCATTGCACTTGGAAGAATGTTGGTAGCTGAAGATATGGAACTAACATAATACCAACAGTTAAAGAGGCTACTGGCAAACTACCAAGCAATCCATTTAAAACAGCAGAATACATTAAAAAAAAATTCTGAAAACATATTTAAAAATATGCCATATTTTCTTCTGAATATCCAGATTTTAAAATGTTTAACCACTCTAAGTAGCATAAATACACAGCCTAATAAATAAAGCTATGAATATAAACAACTAGCTACATTCTCTATATAACTTTAATATCAAGTCTATCAAGAAAGATCCCATATAAATAACGATGAATATTAGGAAAAAGGAAAAACAGGAAGTCATTATCAAATTTATAATTGTTGTACATGGTAATGGCAACATACCCATGGATTTATATCAGAGCTGCATGTCCAGCAAAGAAGGTATCTTCTTTGAAATAGAATTTTCCCTGACTTTGTTGAGAATAACCTTTTAAGTGAGCAGAAATACCAGAAGCTGCACTTACATCACCTGTGCTCTGCAGAGTTACCGTATGTCAATATTTCAGAATCATTTGTAACTCAGAAAACACAGTGAGAATTTTGGTCTGATGGAAAGCAATGATACAGGAACGGTTGCTCAGATGGGGTTGATTATCAACAGATTCCTGAGGGTTTACACCTCTTGAGGGTCTACCAATAAATGTTTTCCACCCAGAAAAGTGATTAGAAAGAATGTTGGGCTAATCCTGGGTGCTTATTTTCAGCTATCTTTACCATCATTACAACACTAGGCTGCATTAGAAACTCATTAGTATGAAAAACAGTGTGATCATGGGAAAAACAGTTCTAGTTTGGAAAGGTTAGATGTGTTTTAGAACTGAAATTATAGGAAGGCAAAAATCAAATAAAATTTGGAAAAGAAAAGAAAAAAGTATTGCAACAAAGAAAGGCCCTTCTTAAAAAGGAAACTGATTAGAAGCACATTAGGAAAGTCCAAGGGAAACAATTTTGCTTTCAACCTGTCTGCCTTTACTAAAAGTTTGGTAGACTAGAAGTGTTTATGGCTCTATTTTTACCTAAATTCCCTTAAAATATATATTTATTGTACATGTGAATTAATCCATAGTCTTATGAAGAGCTAACTTGTCCAAAGCATAGAGAAAATCAGTTTTTAGTACCAGACTTCTGTCTCACGAGAACAATCTTTCAGCTTAGTTTCTTTTGCAGTCTTTGTACTCCACTACTTTCTTTTTAAATTAGTTCCAGTATGGACAAAGGTGGACATTTTTTTTAAGAAAGAAACACTTTACAATTCTACCTACATTCCCTAGAGACAATTCTCTAGCAGTTTTTAGCCAACTAAAATCACTTGAGAAGACTAAAGGGAGCCAAGAATGAGTTTTGTCTGTAAAGATTTCATGCATTTTAGCTACAACCATTAATAAATTTTAAATCACTTCCGAAATTATAATTATATGTATTAGGGGTTAGGAAGTATGTCAGCTACCAATTAAATGCAGCCATTTAATAGCACAAAGTAGCCTCACACAACAATTTAAGGCATACAGTGAGGAATACAAAACCCAATTAAAATTACAGGGGGAATTTAGCAGGGCAGAATTTAATTAGCAAAGATAAAATTTTGCCAGGAGACTGTGGCTAACACCTGTTCTGAAATGTAAAGTGACAAGGAATATGTAGTACCAAACATTTGGGTCATAATTTCTGTTGCATTTGCTAGACAGTTCCTCGGGTCGCATTTAGATCCTCGTTTCCCTTAGACTGGGGAAGTGCTGCTTTCTCAGCCACCAGCGCTGTGCAGAAGCCTCTGACTCATTCCAAATTCCTAATCCAACCCAAGCAGTACTGCTGGAGCACTGAAATACACTGATTTTTGTAATTCTGCACCCAGTTTAAATCCCATTTATTTGCATCTTTCACCTCCCCTCTGTGACGCTGCAGAGCTTCTCCTGAGCAGCTGAGTGGCCACAGGGACACAACCTAGGGACACAACGCTGTGCCTGCACCACAGGGCAAGGGGCCAGCAGGGGGGAGAGCCACCCTGAGGTCTCCTTCCCTTTCTCAGAGAACGAGGTCAAACAGGCAGGGAGGATGAGCAGTGAGTGAAGGTGGCCTCCTCACTGTTGGGTTCCACCATGGGTGTTGTAGGAGAGCAGGCCTGAAGGCCCACAAAAGCATCTTCCCTAGGCCCGGTGGGAACCATGGAAACACTTCCAGGGCACCTGAGATGGGCTGGAAAAGAGGACCATGGGTCAGTGACCTTCTTGAGCAATGGCCCGGGAAGATTGTGGTCAGTGGCCTTATCTGGGATTATTTACACTTTCCCATAATAGGTGATATCTAGGGAATACTGCAGGTGACTGGGTGAAATCCTGGGATTTGCTCTTCCTGTTTCTATGAGGTTCTATCCTGTTTGTGCACTGGTATTTAGGTACCCTGAGCTGTGCAATGAACGTCTTTGCCCTGCTCCACCTGCCATGCACAGTCCTTGCCCGGCGTGAGTGCTGCACCTCACTGTACAGCAGCAATGTCCCCCCTGCGAGAACGGGCAGGAGCTCCTTCCCAGCCCTATGTGCACAACCAAGAAAACTCAGTTCTGTCATATTTTTCAAGTTAACTTAATTTAAGATTTTGTTAGATTCCACTATTTACCTTTTGCATGCCCAAAGTAGCAACGAGGACATTTACTTACCTAAAGGTATTTGAACACCTCCTGAAATACAGATGACTGATTTTGAAAGAAAATTTAACAACCATAGAAATCTTAAAAATTAACTAAAGCCATGAACTGAATCATCACCATTTTCTGGTCTATTCTACTGGAGGTTTTTTTTGTTGGTTTTTTTTTACTTGCTTAGGAAAAAGTTGGTATTTGCTTTGATACACATGCAAAACATCACTGGAAACATACCCTTCATTCACAATTCTAGAAGGGATACATTGTGCAATAAGAGCATTTTCTACATCTGGCAAATTGTTACATTCACTAACATTGTGAAATAAAATCCAAATTCAAATCTACTATCTTTAATCACTGAAGTTAATGTTTTTCACTAGCAACTTCATTAGCATTAACATCAAGTCACTGGACTGCCTCACTGATGAAAGATGAAGCCATTGATTAAGCCGTTCATTATATCCATCAGCATTATACTTATGAGTTAAAATCCTATCCTATTAGTATGAAAGGAAAGGAATACATATCAGAAACCCAGCACTAATGAACCCTACTGGTTAGTAAATCCACATGTAGCTGCAGTGCAGGACAAACAAAGCATCAAGATTAAAGCTTTGACAATTACATAAATAATGAGAGAGAAAACAATTTTTAAAACCTCGAAGCAAAGAGTGTGTCAAAAATGTTCATCTTTGCCTCAAGGCTGCCCTTAGAATAACAGAAATATGGAGCACCATTACTATAATTCTCACATAAGAATTTTAATTCCATTTAGAAAATACAATTTTTATCATGAAATGAAGGTGCATGCATTTTATTTTTTTCAATTAATTTTACTGAAAGCAACATAAAGCCTTGTTATTTGGGAAATTGTGAATTAAATCTATATATTACTGGTTCTCCCACTTAAATGCTACAACTTAGGGTGAATGAAATAGAAGTAATCACCAGTAATCTTGAACAGAAAAAAGAATGCTTTAGAAGTTCATCTCACTAAGTCATCCAAAGCAATAGAAATTACTACGTTTTCTGAAGTGGTTTTGTTAAATATATTCAGCTTTAAAAAATCTGATTTATTTTGAAAACATCTTTGTTTTTGTAAAGTTGCTTTTACACTGGCAAGAAAGTCTCCAGAGCATGATATGTGCTGTGCGATTGCTATTTGTTTGTGCACTGTGGATTTCCTTCCAACCCACTTCTCACCCAGAGCATTTGCTTACCCTAACTCTGCTCTCAGTGAGCAAGTGACGTTAATTATCTGCTGCAAAGTGGCTGCGAGCTGTTGATTAAAGAAATGCCTCAATTCCTGTGTGTGCACCTAGCATCAATTATAACCTGCATCTATAAAATCAGGTATTTTAATTCTTCCCACAGCAGCACTGCTTTTAAATATCTCCTCTTTCCATTATTGCCCTGTCTTCAACCAGAGAAGATTTAATTGCTGTTATGCTGATCACTATTGATTTATTTTTTTTCCACTGTGCTCTCATTCTGCAGCCACTGGACTGTGATAGTAAAACAGGACTAAGATTACTGCTGGTAACAGACCTGAGGAAATTTAGGATTTGCAATGCACCGCTCTGGGAGGTACCAGAACTAGGAGGACAGGTAGATGCCAAGAAGAACCATCCTTCATTTCACTGAGTACTGGCTGAAGGATCTCTACAGAGTGATACAGGCAGAACCAGTGAAATACATTTATTTTAAGTGAAAAGTAACTTCAAGCAGAAAGGAACAAACTCTAACTTTCCTTTCACTTACATTCAATGAATATGAAATGAAAATTCCTGGAAAATTCTCTCTCGTCTAGTTTGTCTTATTAAAATAAGTAATGTTTCTTACATGCTTTCTGTCTTTGTTGAAGTAGGTCGGTGCTGGTACTACCTGACAGTGAACTTTTTATGCTTTTAACTACACATAGCAACAATAGCAAAATAATGAAACAGTCTGTCAGCAGTTCACTTTGGCTGCTCAATAGTTTGAACGGCAAATAAGTCTTTTTATGGGAACACAAAGGAACTTTTGAGTCACTTACATGCAGAGATCACTCTTAATTTAGATACAAGGCTCTACTTTATAATTGAGCTTTTGAAGACAGAGATTCCACCTCTTCCATTGATTTTCTGTACATTGACTTGAATAGCTAAACCAAAGATTTCTGCATTTGTACATGTATCATTCACTTAGTACTTTAAATAGGGAACGGATGCTTTAGAAGAAACAAAAATGCTACCTATTGTTAGTTAATATACATATATCTGAATTTATATACATTGCATATCTTTAACAACGAACCATTTAAAGGATTTCAATTTACATATACAGGTTTTTTCCCACTGAGTATTTACAAATTCCTCTTATTTTTTTAAGGATATAAGGAACTACAGGAATGTACCGAAGAATTTGCAATCACTAAGAAATCAGAAGTCCCCCATCCTCAGACCTCTTCCCCCATCCTAATGATGCACTTGAAAAAAAAAATCACAAATTCAGTTCATAGAAAAGAATATTAATTCCAATTATTTCTTTTCTGTCTAGGAATCATGACTGCTAAGCTGGATTAGCTGTTACTGAAGATTGGAGAAGTCCTACCTTATTGACATTTAGACAGCTTTGATCAATATGCAAGGCTGAGAAGCCACTTTAACATGAAAATTATTTTTTCACATAATATTGTTTCTTCTTCATCCTAATAATGAATTGCCTTAATAAGAAAAGGCTTATAACTGAAACAGGGCAAGGCACCTGTAAGAAAATTGAAAAATGTGCAAGGAATGTGCTTGAATACATGACTTTACCTTTATTTATGACATCCTTATCAAAATCATCAGGTTTAATCAATACAAGCTGGGTTGATTCATGATGTAACTGTGCTGATCAGTACTCTATTACTTTAGGCTTTACCTTGGAGACTTAACATATGTGCCTTTCACACAGTGAAGGCAGCTATATCAAATTTAGCCTCTTTCCAAAATCAGATTTAAGTGTCAGTGATCTCAAGCAAATATGCTCCACACATTCCGTATCAATTTTAGATTTTACCCTGTAAAAAAGTAGGTAATAGCATAGTCTCATCATTTAAATTTGTAGCCCTGTATCAAACAGAAAGTCTCTCACAACATCATCTCTCCTCCATAGCTTTAGCCCTCAATTGTTCTGACCTCTCACCTGTGCTGGCAGGATTTACACTTGCAGGAGAAGGAAAAAAACCCAAACAAAAAACCCTAAAATATCCCAACAAACCACTTTCAAACCCATCCTACAAACCAGATGAAAGCTCTGGCTGGTTGCAAAGATGATAAAATTACTGCAGCATCCAAACCAGCATGACCTTGTTGAGCAAGTTTTGTAAAAAACTCTGACCTGAGGGCTTCTCATGGAAATATTCCAGATCCTCCTGTCTCCTTGAGCTCTGTTGCTATTAATACACATGGGCAGCAGGGCTTGTTCTGATCACTGTTCTGGGGTTTTTGTGGTTTTTTTAGTTCTTCAAAGGAACGTCTGTTTCCTGTGACAAACATTTATTCTCATACTTGATACTCTACAGTTTTATAAGAAAAGACAAAAAATTCTCTGTCCTTGTTGAAGATTGATTGAGACACAAAAGCAGGAATTTTTTTCCCCATTGCACTCACATTCTTATGTGCAAATGCCCTCAATATTCAAAGTGTTTAGTCAGTCAGCTTCCTATACAGTAAAAAATAAAAGGCTCTAATTGAACATTTCAGATAAAAGAAGGCTGGCTTGAGTGTTTCTGAAAATTACACTCTCGTAACTAGCTAAATTCCAAGTACTTCTCTGTTTTGTAAGAGAAAAGAAAAAAAAAAGTCCAAAGTCAAAGAAATAGATAAAGGGGACGAAATCAGGAATTCATACATATGTTACATAAATGCAATCAGGTGGAGTGCATTTAATCCCCTGGATTTCAATATACCTGCTCTATTTTTCAAATCTTGCTGGTATTGAAAATCTTTTGATTACCTGAAAAAATTTGCTTTCCTGAAAAATGCATAGCTAAATAATACTGAATTCCTTTTTAAAATGTTATATGTAAATATTGATAGGGTAAAAAATATTTTTTAAGTAAATGTACCAAAAATATAATATAATCTGTTAATTGTGTTCAAGCAGGCCAGACAGCACATAGCTTGTAATCTTCAGGGATAGACAGATTAGTGTACTCTCATACACTGCCTAATGCTATCAATTTCTGCTTGGAATATGTAAGAAAGGCAAAAACTAATAATTGGAAAATTAACATGTAACAGTCCATAGTATGATCTTATTATACAGTTTGAACTAATGGGACCAATCTGTGCACAGTGTGCTTTCTCTTGGGGGGTCATTAGGTGCCTGAATCATAAAACATGTGGAAGAGGAAAAACTTTACAAAACCAGCTTTAAATAAAGAGATAATTAGAGGTAAAGGGCATAATGTTGATAGCAATTATTGCTGCTAACCTGGAAATACAATCAATTTAAGCAGTTATTCCACAGTAGTACTGTTTCCTATGAAAACCTACATTATATTTCACATTTCTTACTATGGGCAGCTTCTTCCTAATGGTCTGTGCTCCTAACAACCCAATCATTCTAGATTACAACAGCTTCAACTCATGCAGTGGGTCTGTTTGCCAGAGAAACATTAACAGAGTATAAAAAGAAACTACAGCACAGATAGATGTCACCACAGGTCACAGAAATGACCAAATTACTGGTAAATGTAGAATCAGAAATCTGTTTCCCAGTCTGTTGCTTTCCCACACCAGCTGCTCACCCTTACTGGGACACAACTCTCATAAATGAGCTTTAAGAGACACAAAATTTTGACAACCTAACGACAACAATCAGTGACCTGACCTATAAAATTAAATGCACCTTCTTCTACCCTTTAGAGCAGCACTCATTAAATGGGAATTTTCATCAGGTGGAGTCTCCAGGGCCTGGTGCCAGTGTGCACCACTTGGAAGAGGGTTACACACCTGAGATATTTAACATTTCCTGCTCCTTTTCCTTGTAACAATTGTACTCACATATCCATTAGCTTTTATTCACCAGTTTTCTCTACAAAACACAAATATAGCTGAAGAAATACCACTCATATGAGAATGGCAGGATGTCACCAGGTTGGGTTTTAATCCATGAACCACACAGGAGCGAGCTGCAAAGGCTCTGCTCAACATGCAGGAAACAGTGTTGAGTGATGGGCTGTGCTCAGATACCCTGGAAATTGAAAAAAAAAAAAATCAAAGGAAAAGTGCACACAATGTCAGACACTAAGCCTTGCTTCCGATGTCATGGTATTAGCTGCTCTAACCCAGATGACTGATCATTCCAAAGATTACTTTGGAATTAAGAAATTTTCTCGGAGAGAATCTAGAGATATAAATACTTTTAACACATAAGAGGGTTTTTTTTTCCCTGCGATAAAAGAAGATGACTGAAGACACACAGTCCAACAAATCATGATTATATCTAACCTGAAACCATTCTCATTTTGAATGAACTACCATGATTAAAGCCTCTTAGGATTCAAATATATTTATATAAAGACAGGTACTCATGGGCAAGCACTAAGACCCACGATCAATTGTCCAGATTATAGAGTTGCTGCTTGGATATAAAATGCATATTCCATAGACACAGAATATGAGGATTTGAGGAAATTTCCAGTTTCACCAGCAGAATAAACAAGACAGAATATATATTAAATGTTGATGGTGCAAAAGGAGAAAAATTAAACGGAGAATTCTAAGGATTTTGACAGTGCAATTCAGGCTAGAGAGAGATTTAGCATCCCTAAATTCACAATCTTAATCTTGAGACTCAGACTAGACACCTGAACTCCGTAGGCAGGAACTGGAAAGAATGAACCTCCAGAAGGGTACATCCCCTTCTAAAACAGGTTCCATGACCTGATTTCGTGGGGATGTACAGCTTTCCCTTGGCAATACAGGTGGACCCAACTTTTAATTTATTTAGCTAGATCATTATCCTTAGGTGATAAAACACTAACTCATCAGAAAAGGCTACTCTAAGCCTGGTTTTTTATTTCACTCAGCATTTAGAGCAGCTCAGCAGAATCACAAAACACAGGGACATTCTCCTGAACCGAAGGATGAAATTGCTTTTAATATTGGTCTCATACTATAGGGGAAAAAAAAGGACAAAAAAATATTATGCAGACACAGCCAAGCCACAGTCATGAAACAATATGTTCAATTTGCCTAGGTACTGTGCCATTTTTATATTTGCTATAAGCTGTGGACATTAATAGTCTCAAGAATTGTAAAGCATCACAGATACATGGAGCATGCTGCTAGCATGTACCCAAACATTAAAAGGACTAATCTCCTCCAACATCTTTCTTCTCCAAACTATACGAAGAGTAAAACATGGGGGCTCTTAAGCCCAACAGTAGATCCCTCTAGTTGAAATCTGTCTTAATTCACTGTGCTGTATGCTTGCATTATGACACAGACCACAGTAAGGCAATCACACAGTATTTTACCCACACAACTCTCCCTACCACATAACAAGCCTACAGAGACTTATTGATCTCTCAGATACAGAAAATATTGCAACAGCTAAAAGTAATTGTGTACATGGATATCTTTTGTGGCAACCCTGTGCTTTCCTGTTACAGAATCCACAAAACTGGGCATTGATTTCTCTCCCACAATCATGAATCTTAAAAAAAAAAAAAGAAAAGAGAGAGAGAAAAGGAAGAATGTGTGAAAGAGGTACAATATTCAGTTGCATACATCTTTCAGGGTATGCAGAAAATCACTCAGAACAAATTTGATCTGAATACATATGTAATAATAACTTTCATCCTTATCTAAAAGGACTTCTTCCACAGCAACATATTGGACAGTATTTCCTCAATCCTCCCGTAATGTATCTAAAATAATTATTAAATAAAAAACCTAGCTTTCAAAGTGGTTGGAATCTATTCAGACAACTCTAAGAGTAGCCCAAATCCAGGGTGCCTGATCATTTGTGAAGAGCTGAGCCCTTCCAAGCCCTCACTGCAGCAGCACCAGGAGTGCTGGCAGCTTCCCCCCTGGGCACTGACCTTTCCCTGGTGCTGGAGCCTGGGCAGGGACAGGGCTGTGGTGCCACCCCAGAGAGCACCGAGCTGGCAGGGACAGGGGCAGGAGCAGTGGCAGGGACAGGGGCAGGGCTGTGGTGCCCCCAGAGAGCACCGAGCTGGCAGGGCCAGGGGCAGGGACAGGGGCAGGGCTGTGGTGCCACCCCAGGGCACCGAGCTGGCAGGGCCAGGGGCAGGGCCAGGGGCAGGAGCAGTGGCAGGGCTGTGGTGCCACCCCAGGGCACCGAGCTGGCAGGGCCNCTGGCAGGGCCGGGGGCAGGAGCAGTGGCAGGGACAGGGGCAGGGCTGTGGTGCCACCCCAGGGCACCGAGCTGGCAGGGCCAGCCCATCCCTGCACCTGCACCAGAGCCCTGGCAGGAGCTGCCTCTTGCTCACACGCACAGAGCAGCAGCTGCAAAGGGCTCTCACAGCGTCCAGCACCAGGTCAGCTCCTGAGGAAAAGCAAAGTACAGACACTGCTGCTCTCTGCCACAGCACTGCATTCATGAGTGTAAGTGTCGCCACGGACATAAAGGATATGAGAAAACATTTTAACTGCATCACACGTGGGATTTTGGCAAAATCAGATGGGTCGCTAGTGATACGTTACAGCCTGTCACATTAAAAATCGTACCCATCAAAAAATACTTGAATTAAAAACCCATCCATAACACAAAAAAATATTTACACTTAGGACCAATATGAATTCTGGAACCTCACTGCAACTCAAACTCGACTTCCTTCTGCATTTCTATAAAACAAAGCAGCACAGTAATCAAACCAGTAGTTTATAAAGTGCAGCACACTGAAATAATTCAGGATTTTCCTTCAGCATTATAGACAGAGCTTTTTCAATTCCAGTTCCACTGGAAAAGACCTTCACTTGATTATTCCCATATGAAATTACTTCTGGCAAAGCTTTCTCTGAACCAAGTTTTGTCTTTCATTTGTATTTCTATCAGGTCTTTTTCCTGGGTACACACACTAATGCCCAGAGCAGGAAGAAGTCAGCAGCAACACAGATTTCCATAGAGCAGGCTGCCAGTCTTCAGCATGCTTCAAACTAGATGCAAAATTTGTCTTTTCATAAATGTATAGGGGGAAAAAAAAGAGTTTTGGTTTTGACACTAAGATTTTTCTGAATAAAACTTGTTCTTTGCATTGTTCTACAAAGATGGCAACTTTCATTATCCTAATAAATTAACAAGAAAAGACATCTCTGTTGCAATCATGTTACATAAACATCTCACCAATAGAGATATATCATTAGATTATATTTTAGGCTCCCATATGTCACTAGAATTCATGCTGAAACCACCTTACAATGCAATCTTTATGACAGATTTCTGTGGATTAACCAGCTTCCAGTTTTCTCTGACATTTTGTTAAAACTTTAATACTCTAAGCACTGTTGTTTGACATGCCACTACTTTTGCCAAGCACAAGCATATGCTACGACACAGCAAAGGCTGCTCTTTGACTTATTTTTCTTTTAGCAAGAAAAATATTTTTCACTGACACTGCATATTGTTTTAAAAGTACTTATCTGAATAATACTTTATTTTATACATGTGGGACTTTGCTTCCACCTGACCTGTTTTGTCACTTTCATCGGAATCTGTTTAGACAGAGCATGTTAATAGTATGAAACTCACTGAATCTTTAAATGTGCAATCACTACCTTTCCCTATCACAGCAGAAACCTGCTAAGGTTAATCACAGGAAAGAACTTTAACTAAGGAGCAGGACAGAATACAACACACATAAAATGATGATGACTGAAGACAGAAGATGGACAGGCTCTTTCTGCTTTATGGCACAGAGCATAGATCACACATTTCCCAAGTGCAGTGTCAGGGGAATTCCCTGGTATATCCACATCTGAATGAAATGTATTGTTCTCCCATCTTGCTGAAGGCTGAAATTTTTTTCTTGAAGAACCTTAAGTTAATAAAGATGACTCCCAGATTTGAAACTGCAGATAATGAGAAGTCACATGGCGTGAAGTATCTAAAACTAGATTTCTGTTTCATTCCTGCATGTTCATCTGAAAATTCCTGGAAATACTTGCTGCAATAGGTGATCCTCAAATGATGCAGCATGTCATTCCCTCCCTTGCTGAGTCAGCTCTGTAGAGAAGAATGGAACCACATCATCACCATTTCTTCTTCACACTGGTCTCCTCTGAGGTATTAGGACTAGCTAGAACCAATACCTGATACCCAAAAGAATGATTCCTATTAAGCATCAATATCAGAGGAAACTTAAAAAAAAAGGTGAACATCCCCCACAACCCCTCATCCAGAACAAAACATTGTAAGCAAAGCAAAGTTAACAGAAATAGTTAGTTCTTAAACAGCAACCCAAAATAGTGCCAATTTCATGAACACCCTAGAGCCCGGAATACTGACAAACTGAAATTGCTCAAAACCCAGCAATGCCACTGTTAGGTCCTGAGGACATTTTAAGTAATATTGCACATTCTCATGGGTTTTTCTTTCACTGTCATAAGCAACAGAAACAAAGAAAACACACACAGTACTGATGCAGGGTAGTAATTTGCCTCTCAGAAAAAAACCAAAAAAGCCCAACCACCAAACCCTCTAGTATTCATTCTCTTTTAAACTATTTTCATAGCACAGAAATTACATACACAAGGTAATAGGGAGATGATAACTACTTCCCATGACTATTCCAGAGGAAAACCTGAGACAAATTGACGAAGTCACAATCTTTTATAAAGCTCAGCCTGTTCTGTGCCTGCAAATACTGAAAGATAAACATCTCTATGCATACGCAAATACTGCTCAATAATATAATTACAGCAATATAATTGTTATTTGCTGATGCTTGCATGCACCTGAAGAGGGAGTGTACACCTTCATAAGGGGAAAGTGTAGACAACCTTCTACTAGAAAATAAATCAAAACAACCTTTATGATCTTGATTATACTCAGAGACAGCCATTCTAGCTTGGCTTCAGACTGGTAGGAAGAAAACGCCAATATAGTTTTTCAGTAAGACATGTTGAATTCTTCATCTGTTTACCAAGCCTTACTTTTGGGTTTTAATCAACTGTTTATACAATGATAATTTCATGCTGGTGTATCTGTCATTCACACAAAATCTATTTATCAGAAAGGTGAAGGGCAACTGTACCTCCACAGTTCCTGTCAAATGGTTTTCTGCTTGTCTTGAGAGCCCTCCTGGTGTGGACCAGCAGGGTCCAGATGCAGGGTGAAAGTCTCTCCCTGCATCTCCCTGTGGTTATCTTTGTACTTCCCATTCCCACCATCTCCACTTTGAACTGCTGTAATTTCAGATCATCACTTCTTGTCCTAACCAACATGATAGAGAACAGAGTATCATCTTCCTCTGCAGTACATTTTGTGTATTACAAGATTCACACATCTCCTTCTTCAATTTCCCTTTACCAGAACAACTCTAAGTCATGTTTTCTAGGACCTGGGTTAACTTTCCTGTTATGCCTTGGATATTTTCTAATTGATACAAATCTTCCTTGAGGTGCAGCCCTTGGAAGGACATAGCCTGACCACCATGTCTTGCCACTATGAGACTAAACAGAAAAAATCAGTTATTTTACGAATATCACTTCCATTTATAGACCCTGATGTCAGCCTTACTACTGCTGCCAAGGAATCAGTGTCACATCACAATCCATGATATCTCCCTAAGGTTGGGCTTTTTATTTTGTTTTGATTACCACATCACTGCCCTGGGCTGCCATTTACACCTAGTTATTTCCCAGTTCTGAGATGCCAGTATTAGATGTAAAATTGGGAATTTGATTTTTTTCAGGCCACCTCTCTAGCGAGAACCATGAAAACCTAACTCTATCCTTTCAATCTGCACAAATGTTTTGAAAGTTCCATAATCTTCAGATCATTAAATGAAAACAGTGAAGACAGACTTGATAAAAAATTGTTTTCTTCCTGTAAACTCAATAATCATGTTCATGTTATTTTCCAAATGTGGTTTTCTCTAATCAGTGTTTCCCCACCTTGTTTATAAGAATGTCATTCAATAGAGCATCAGGAACCTTATTAATGTCAAAATATAGGACATCTACTGCCTCCAGCAAACAACTCTGCTGTTCAGAAATCATCCAGGCACTACCACATGGGATCCACTCATGAACAGGAGTGTTAGGTTCAAAATGGAAAAGCAGTCACAAAAATAGGAGATATTTGCATTGGCAGGGGGGAGATATAGACAGCTGACCATTTTTGCAGACTAGAGGTTTAAAAATACTAATGGGGCAAATAATTCTGTCGCTCATTTAAAATCATTAACATTTCCAACTCTTCCTGTGACTGCCCAGAGGCGGCTTTTCTCTGGAGACTCTGCCTCTAACAGTGCCATTGTACTGGCAGCAGTCTCCAGGGCTCCTCAGCTGGCACAGAGCATGCAAGGTTTCACTGTGTGCTGCCAACTTTGCAGACACTCTGGGGCATGTTCTATTAAAGAGGGTTTAGAAAGGAGAACAATCCCTTATTGATGATTCAAATACAAGAACTCAGAAAACAGGTTCAGCAAATGATAGGTTCAGCATGGCAACGTCAGTGGTGAGATGGAGTTATGGGGACAGTCCCCACAATGTGGCAGGGCAGACACACAAACTGCACTGACTCTTGACATTTGTGCCACAGCCCAGAACAAACTATTAAAGGCAGTAAGGAACATCTAGAAATAACATTTCTGAGCAAGGCATGCTGTACAGAGCATAGAGGAAAGACATATATGCATTTACTCCTACAAAGGCAAGTGGTGGCAGAAAACATAGAAAAATGCAATGACAATAAAAAATCCAAACAGCCCAGAACTGTTTTCATAGCCATAAAGGTTACGTGCCAATTTTCTGTGGGCTGACATCCTTTTAGGAAAATACTCAAGAAAAATATTCTGGTTTGTTCATATGTATGGACATACTTTACAGGACATTCAATGTGTCCGGAGTTAAGGCACAAATCACAAGGAATTCAAGTAATCAGCACATGTGGAAATAACATGGGAACGTGAAAGGAGTCAGCTTGGTTTGTAATAGAAGGATAACAGCTGCAAAGCTGGTGCTGGGCTCCCATCCTGACATTGTGGGATTCATTACCAAATTGTTGGGCTCTGAGTGTAAAAGAATGTGGACTTTGTGGAGCTTTGAAAAAATTCTGATGCTTTAGGGATATGTGGAATTTTACAGATATGTGCAAGACTTTTTTCATTGCTCAAGAGGCCTGTGATAACATCACCCTTCTTTTATATATGAGAATAACAGTGGACAAGTCAGTGTTCCCCCTCTTTCGTACACTGAACATTAATAAGCAAGAATAGGTATTAGAAATTTTTATATGTCACTCTAACAACCTGAAAACTCAAATTATCAACATCAAGCACAGTCCAAATGAACTTGCTGGGTTCCTTTTTAGGAAGATTAAAGACCTTCATGTTCAGAAAACAGAATATTGAGAAAGGCACCAACTCCAATAGACCACCTTTTCTCTCTTAAAATACCCTGGAAGTTACACAACTTTTTCATTCTTTACTATCATCATTTTTCAGAGATGTCATACAGAGCATACAGACAGGTAAAAAATAGATATGGAATGAATAAGCCTGTCCCCTAGATGAAATAATCCACCATTAGCAAGATTTATGGAAGCACAAGCATGTGCATTCCATAAGCCAGCATGTCTACTCTTACAAAACAAATTCCTGAGACAGCTATCTGATCATACACTTCCCAAGGCCTTTTTGCACTAGTTCAATCAACTTAAAATGCAAAAATAGTAATTGAGCTGCAGACACACAATAAATAACACCCAAAAATTTCCTCATCAAAAACTGTTGTAAATAAAGAGAACTTCCACTTAAATGTGCTTAATTGAATTGTTACATTTATTCTGAAAACCAGACCAATTTTAAAAATTAGTTTTTATTTTTGCATTTCTTCCCTTAACTGTAATGCTGTATGGTCAAACGTGGCTATATTGATAGATCAAAATCAGTCAAGAAGGATTTCATGCTGTGTACACTGAGGCACTGATGCCAAATTTAGGAAACAGACAGTCACAGGATCTCCTTGAGACAACACAAAGCACCAAACCCTGCCTTGTCCAGATAGCAATTGGAGCAGACTGACCTCACACCTTTGACATCTACGAGCAGCCATCAAGAGAAGACTGTGCAAGTTTCTGTCTGAATAGTAAAATTCTCATTCAGCCACTCTGTCACACGGATGACAGCAGAATGCTTCCATGGGTAAAACTCCATACACTGATGGTATGTTCCCAAGAATCTGGAATAAAAACCCCTTTATTAAAGGCTCAGGGTATCACCACGCATCAACAGTACCAGGTATTATGAGAGACCAGCAACGCTCAGCTCAAAGCAGTACAACACACTTCAGACCTCGTGTTCCAGTTGGAACAATGATGACTTGAGATGGCAACATCTCTTAAACAAACCTCTTTAAAGGGTGGCAGCTTCTGGTTAACATTTATTAGATCAGATTTTAGTGAGAGATAAGGACTCTATATCTCTTTTAGCCATATTGACTAGAAAACTACACTGACATCAGCCATTCCCATCACAAACAAAACCAGAACTTTAAAGTTCCACAAACACTATAGGAAATAACACTGACATTGATAGATCTGCCTTCTGCAGACAGCTGCAATGCAATGGACAAAATCTAAAACAACCAGGGGGCTGAAAATAGTCCAGGTTAAAGTACACAGAGCTCCATATCAGCTCATCTGCCCTTCTTTGATTCTGTAAGAACAGATGTACACTATCTGCTAATTATCTTCCTCTATGCAACTGAATCCGATATTTTGCTCAGATATTTTTACAGCATACTTTGATATTTTTATCATGATTGGAAAAACAATTTAGATAAGGAAAGATCTAACTAAAAGGCTTGCCTAGTCATCATTCTCATAATTATTTAGGGCTTACATTCATCCTTCCTATGGAAGCAGTTTGCAATCTATTCTGAACAACTCACTAGAGATGATAGTGCTTGAGCTGAGAGCTGAGCTTACTTCTTCGAAGGTCAGACACTCATGGAATAGCCATTAAGCATATGCAAATTACGAAATTTAGATATATATTTGTAATAACAGAATTATAAACCCTTAATGCAATGTATTGCCTCCTTGTTTACAGACTAAGTTAATTTTTGGCTGGCCAAGAGGCGTCATGTGTTGATTCTGAAGATGTGGAACCAACACTGCTGTATTTTTCAGTCCCAGCTGGAGTTTCCCTAGTGAGCTGTGTCCTACCTTCTGGCTAAAATACTTGCCAAAATCATCCAAATCCCTGAAGGTAAAAAGGACTTAAAAAAACCCCCAAAGCCCAAACAAATTAAAAAACAAAGCCACACAGAACAAACAGCTGCTCTAGGTTGCCTTGTGTTTAAGGAAAACATGCTGCATTCCAAACCACAGTATTTTCTCTGTAAGAAAAAGAAATATCACACAATGACATTGTTTCTACATAACCTGACATGCTACTCACCTCTAGAGCAGCCACCATAACATCTCAGTATTCATTCACAATAACACTTTTCTAGTCCAAGAAGAAACAAAGTCACAGTAGCGGTCAGAGGAGCTTGACTTGGTGGGGGGTGCTGGCTAATGCTCAAGCAGGAGAGACAGGCACCAGCCCTTTCAATAAAAGCTCATCTTCCAACAGCCGATTTCATACCCAGAAAAAAGTGCAGTTTTAATCAGCTAGAGAGCTCCCAGTAAAAGCAAGTCATTCTGAGATACAAAGTGTGAAAACTTGTGACAATGCCTGTTCATACACGGCCATTAAAACTGTTAAAATCATTCTTAAATTATAATTACATCACATTATTAAATGATAATTTAATGTCTGGCAAAATTACGGCCATGCCATTTGTAACAGGCATACTGACCTAATTTATCAACTTTTTTTTTAAATTCCTTAAAATCAAAAGCAATTTGGCATCCAGCCATAGAACAAAGTGTCCCTGAGTACAGTTTCAAGGCCACATAAGAGCTAGCACATACATAAATATGTGCAAATAGGAATTCACTGTTCAGTTACAAAGACCTATCTTTGAAAAAAATTGACTAAAAGTCTGTTCATGGATCACTCAGCAGCCCAAATTGGCAGGAATGTGCACAATACAAATGCTACTTATATTGGCGTCACTTTCAAGAATCCCCATCCAAGATAAAGACTTTTTTTTAAAGTATAATATATTTTAATATATAATTTTTGTATGTAAAAATAAAAAAAATTAGCTGACAGGTATTCAGATCTCAGTCATCTTCTCTCAGCAGATTTCAACAATTTTCCATGTTTTGCTGTGTTCATAATTCCATTACACTCATAATGAAACACACAGATACAAAAGTTAAAAAAAACATTTTATTTTTTAAAGAAAGTTAACATATTTAGCAAGCACCTTGTACTTTTATAATGCAAGCAAGTTTCCCACATCTATACAATCAATTCTACAGTAGTATCAGCAGTACAGAAAGAGTCATTGAAAGGGGAAAAGGGGAAAAATGGGAAAAGGGGAAAGAAAATGAGAAGAAGAGAAAACAGAAAAAGAGGAAAAGAGAGGAAAAGAGAAAAGAAAAAAGAGGAAAAGAGAGGAAAGGAAAAAGAGAGATAAAGAAAGAGTGAGAGGAGGAGAGAACAAGATCCAAAGAGCAAAGGAGAAAAAAAGAGATGGCTGTGCTGTACACTGCACACTATGGGGTAAAATGTTAATTCTGGACGTAGTGAGATGCCAGCTTTTCTGCCATCACAGCAAAATGTAAAACCCAGTTCTTTAATACCATCTTCCCAAAAATGACTAAAAATAGAGATAAGTAAAAGATAGTTCTTCTTGGACAGCAAGACAACTTTGATAGGAAGTCAGGTTGATTTTGCAGGAGAGGAGTGTCATGCATTTACCTATAACGCTGTGGAACTTGCAGGACTTGAAGAAAGTTGTTCTTGAAACCTGAAAGGAAAGCAACACTCTAACTAGTGCATGTGCACAGTACCATCATTACCTACTATGCCACAGCAACTTAAACGACTTACAGCATAAAGGCATTGCACTTGCAGCACTTTGATGCATTTCTGCTGCCCTGCACATTCCTGTTAGATGTATCTGGAGAATGAGAAGTTCCTTGGCATGGATACCATCCCTCGGAAAAAAATGACAGACTCACTAATGTTACTCTTTATATTACTCACTTTTGGTCTGCAAAGAAAAGAAGATAGAGAGGGACCATAGGTAAAATGAAAAAAAAATACTGTTGGGCTCTTCCCCCCTTTACAGAATTTTCCCCAGATGGTGTGTCAGGAACAGGTTACAAGCATCCAGACACAAAAAAATCCCCAGAGGAATAAATCATAATTCACAAGCAAAAATGGAACTTACCAGCATTTCAGTACCACTCAGGTTGTCTGTGGAACATTTCGGTGCAGATCATTCTTCCAGAAGTCAGCTGTTGAAGGCCTGGTTGTTCCAGGCTGTGCTCAGCAGAAACAAACTCTGGGTTCCTTGGAGCCCCCTGATTTTCAGTGATGGGCTCCCACACAGTCAGATTCAGGTGCCTGCTGTGCTTTTATGAAACTTGTTCCCTTAGCAGCCCACAATAGGTACGTTTGTGTTGAACAAAGCTGTGTCTGATATTGGACAAATACTCACTTCTAATGTATGTTGACTGTCAATAAACTGTTTAAGAAAACCAGCTAAAAAGTGGTCATTTTACCAGGAAACTGATGTGTAAGTTTATGCAACATCCACCAAATACTCAAATAATTAACTTCCACACATCAACAAAGTGTTTGGATTCAGCAGAGTGCTTGACTCCATCCATGCAATTGCACACTCCTGCTGTTACAAGGTGTTATTTCCAATGTTGCACAGTACCAGCTCCCATCATGTCACAGGAAAGGTGTGTTCTTACACATAGAGCCAAATACTGACTCCCACATTGTTTTTTGTTAGGTTACCCTGTTTTTATGTAAGATTATTGGCTGGGCTAAGGTAACACCTGGAATTCTGGCTGCAGTGACACATCAATCACAAGATGAGACAGGCTTGTATGAAAGCAAATACACACAGTGAATTGTTCTGCAGCTGAGGAGTGAAGTATGACATACCACAAGTTCCAAATCTCTGCATTTCCAATACATTCCTGCAAAAATGACTAATTATATCTGTGCTCCATACCCAATAAAGACAAGTTGTATGTTGTACAGTCATAGAACATAGAGAATTGCCTTTTAAATGCATGTAGCAATGAAGATGTTACTGAGCCAAACATCATAATGAAAATTCTGAGATCATTATCCAGGGGAAAAGAACCCTTATTTTGAGAGATTTTAAGCCATAACAAGCAGTGACAGAGACACTTCAGTTTATATAATGGGAATAGTACCTGTGTGACTGAACAAAGAGATATGGAACAGATTATACCACACCAGATCCTACATCGAAGAAAAACTGTATAGTTAACATTTTCTTAAATTACAGGGCTACTTGTACAACATACTGATTTATTCAGAGCATTCTCATGGTATTGTCATTCTGTTACATGACTTGTAACTTTTTCACAATGCAGCTCATGCAGCACTTAGGTACTATTTCAGATCAGTAATGGTAAACACTTATTCCTGATTCTGTAAGGCAGATGTAGCATCCCAGGACAGGATAAATCAGATAGAAAACTACAATTAAATTTCTTCACTGTTATGGTCAGGCACTGGAACAGGTTGTCTGGGGAGGTTTTGCAATCTCCATCCTTGGAGATTCTCTACACCAGACTGGACAAAGTCCTGAGTAACCTGGTCTGACCACAGAGCTGACCATTTTTTTAATAGATTATACTAAGGACCTCCTGAGGACTCTTCCATCCTTAATTATTCCTGAAGTATAGGTGAAATATAAGTAGATATTAATCTTTTTAGTGACTTCTCTTTCCTCTTGTAAAAAGCAACAGTGAAATAAACACACCTGAATTATCACGTAAGAAAAAAAGGGGCAAAATAAACCCCAGCACTATTATAAATACAACATAAATGATAAAGACTATAATCTTTATTTCTCTCAACCACTCAGACATCCTTTCCTTTATAAATGTTCATTCACAAAACATGTTTGTGGCTACTTACAGTAATAACAGTATTATTCATGTTTCATTTTTACTCAGAACAAATGCATATCATGAGAAAGTTTATCTAAGAGTTAGAATTTTTCATACATAAAAGAGATCTTGAATTTCCATCCAAATAATTTTGGACAGTGTGCCAAAAACACAGTGGATACTCTGAGTGGCATAGGTATCACATATTTCTAAAACTAGAATAGTTTTCCTTTGTAGACCTGCACACCAATGCAACATCTTAGCAAATTTGCAGTAGCACTTTCCCACATCAGCTACAGTGGTGTCAGACTGATGGAAGATAGATGAATTAGCCAGAGGATGATTCCCGAAAGTTGGATAATACAAGGCTGAATTCTTTTAAAATGAATGATTACTGTCATACACAATACTAACTTTGAATTCAGTACAAAAACTTAGGACATAGGAAAATGGTACTGCATCTAGTAAGAGAAAGCAGCTTGTATTTGCTAAATACAGGTGGAATTTGATCAGCCTGACCACCAGTACCAAATAACATGAACAACTGAAAACAAAATTAACTTGTTTCACAAAGCTCTCATCATTAGCAAGGTGTGATCAAGGGATGAAAAGATTGTAATTCTTAAATTTGCCAATGCTGCTCCTAATTCAATTCCTTCTCTGTTATTCCACCAAAGTAAAATAATGTTTCCTAGGCTTGTCTACTTGAAAGGTCAACCCTTCCTCAACCCAAATCAAATACTAAATCGTAACTCATAATCAAAACAAATGATGATCTCATTATTCCCTCTGGCTTCTACTTGCTGAAACAAAACCAATGAAATTCTTTTCCTGTTTAGTGACCAATGATGCATTTTTTTGCATTTGAGCATCAGTAAGAAAAAGTAAAGAAAGCTTGGAGTTTGGGAGAAAACAAAAACTAAATCACCCGAACAAAAAATTTCCAACCCTGCTGGAGAATACAGATATTTCTTTTCTTTAACAAAGCCACTGAGGAGGGTTAATCTCATATTTGAGGGACGAATCTCCAATTCCTATTCTGGAAACTTAGGCCAATGGGCCAGTATCAGTGACCCAAATACAGAGCACTCACCAGTCTGGTCATTTGGCTTGCTGCTCAAGCAGCAGATTGAATTCTTTTTAGAGACAGAACTTAATGAGGGCTGCTCCATCTCGCCCCAGTCCAGCTGCTCTCCGTGGGGACAGAAGGGACACTTTGCCAGGGTAGGGTAAGAGTTGATCCCATTTTGTTTGTTGCTGTTGTTTTGCAAACAGGCCAAAACAGCTTGTCAAATTTCATCTGAATCCACAGTTTTGCAGTGACTCAAATATTCATTTTCTCATCCTTCTCCCACTGCAGTAATTCAGCATTAGTTGGACAGCATTAGCAAGAGCATTGGCATTAACTGTTTGAGCTGCTGTTATCAGTGACCAAGGGCAAATACAGCTCAGACTGACAACAGTCTCAAACAAGTGCCCTCCTGCCCCTAGATGTTTCGAAAACTCATCTAAAAAAAATTAAATTCATTCTTTAATGTAATTGATGAACAAAAGACAACTGTAGTTACATATAGGGAAAAAAACCTCTATCTTAGGAAATAAAATGACTGTAGAAACATATTTCACTTCTTTTCACAGGTATGTTATGTTACACGGGGAGCTCCCTGTCTGCTANTTTGCAGTCTTCTAAAGCAAAAGGCCTGAGGTCAAGGGATTCCAGCACCTGATAAATATTACTATTTCATAAAAGCTGTGGCATGTTGAAGAAACTATTTCATTTCAAAGAAGATAATAGAATGCTTAAGTAACCTGCTACCATGGAGAATAAGCCATTATTAGCTTTCAGTACCACTTCCATCCCTTACAATGAAGAACCTAACCACATGTGCACTCCAAAGAAAATAATAAAAACAAAGTATAATCTCAGATCATACACTACACCCTGCTAAGGTATGTAACAATATCACATGACTTTTCCAATAGCACTTATAAATACTTATTTTTCTTGAAGAAGTCACCAGTTACAAGCCATTTGAAAAGAATACCAGTCCTACAGAAAAAAAATTTGCCTAAAGTATAACATTTTATAACTGAGATCCTAAAAATTAAAACAAAAACAGGTGAATATTTACCTTGTAAAATTCATAATTTCTCAAAACAGGACTTTAAAGTACTAACCCATCAGCTTTCCATACTTCTACATAATTTATTTGATATAAGATTATCAGAGCTTTTGGCAGAAATATTTTCTTTTCTTTTGGAAAATATCTTTCTGCATCATCAGAGATGCCTTCCTGGACATGTAATTTTTTTCCCCAAACCTTAGCAAATATATTTGATACTTTCTGAACATGGATTTTTTGAAAAGGGCCCTTTTCGTTTCCAATAATCCCTTGATAAAATGCAGGGTTATTTATAATAAAGAAAAATGTACTCTTGTTCAAACTGAATATAAAAGGCAAAATGCATTAAAAGTTTTAAAACCATTGACATTTTGTTTGTGTCTTTATGATTACACATGTTTTCCATATTCAACTGTAGAATGATAAAAAAGAAAAAAAATATTATTAATTTCTCTGTGGAAATCTATGTTGCCAGTACGGTCTGGGGCTGACAGGCACAGATTAGATATTTGTACGCTGCATTCCCTTTTAGATTTAACTCCAGGCAGCTTGAAAGCATTAAGAGTCTGTTGCAGAACCCCTGCACAATTCTTTCTTCATTTGCAAACAGTACATCACCTTGTTTGTGCTATGAGAGCTCCCAGGATGCAGAGACTGCTGCAAAGGTGTACTGAGATAAAATGAAAAAAGGAGAATACCTCCCCCTTGCCTGCCCGTGTGATGGTGATGTACTCGGGTGTTATTTGAGCTCCAGTCTGAAAGCCCTAACGAAGTCCCCAGCTGGGTGTGGGGGTGTGTGTTATCAAAACCTTACAAACACTGGTTCACTTGTACACAGCCCACCCTGATCATATGCACTGATGGTGAATCTAAATTTCCTTCCCCTCTTCAGACTCTCCAGAAGAATCATCTACCACTGGGGATTATTTTAGCTCTTCCTGAATCATCCCATCTCCACACTGAAGAGTCAAGGATTTCCTGTTCATTTTCAGTGTGCATTACGCCACTGAAATTGTACCTTTTCTCTCAGCATACTTGAGATGAAATTACTGAGGATAAATAAAGAACAAAGTACCTGTCCCAAGCAAGCCACACTAAAAGCTGATGGTGCCAAAATGGCAATGAACATAGGTGGAATTCATCACTGTTTGCTAAACAACCCATGTCTCTTCTCCAAACACAGTGCTGTACAGGTTCAATCGGCACAGAATCCAAATTAGGAGATCTGAACATGAAGATGATGAACAAGATGAAAAAGATGTGCTGTGATAAGACCACCTTCTGCTGATAAATGAATATCCTCTCTGCAAGGGCCAAGATGCAAAAGAGACTCAGCTGAAGAGACAAAGGGGATGGAATACACGTTAAGTTTGATAAAAGGAAGGAAAAAAAATTAACAACTTTTAAAATTCTAGCTGTCAGTGGCCCAAGAGTCATGTGTGATTGTTGGAAGTGACATGTTCCCCTGGTATCCTATGCTGAACATTCACCCCTGGGGATCTCAGAGTTTCTTGCCTGGCATCAAACACATTTGCCTCTAACCCAGAAAAGCCTTGTGTGGTCAGCTCCTGGTGTTCCACCATTTGTCCCCTGTGACCTGATTGCAGTCGTGATGGATGGCCTGAGCAGCCATCTGCAAAGTACTCAAAGCTTCTGCAAAAGGCTGCTTTGATTTCTTTTCAGCGCCTTAAAAGTACTTGTGAAGTCACCTTGAGCACACAGAGATGACTTCTCTTTCTCTTGTTGATGAGCTTTCACAGATGATCTGATTAGAAAGTGTTTGGTACTGGGCTGCACTGCCACGGGGAGGAATGATACTCTTTTGACTCTGTTTCTGGCTTTTTCCAGATTCTCTTACTGAATGGAAGTTTTTAACCTAGTGTGCTTCTCTGGTGGTTTTGTCATGAAGTAGAAAAAAAAAAACAACCTAACGATTTCTGCTCCAAACACCCCAGGCTTTTACATATATGAAGTGTCCTGAAAACAATTATTTCTCGTTCATCAGCAAAGCAGTCCCCCCTGCCTGTGGGAGTGCTTTTCCCTGGTCAGTGTAGTCACACGGGGAGCTCCCTGTCTGCTAAGGCTTCCGACAGCAGGGCTCTGATGTGCTTCTTTAATGCCACGCCTTTAATACACTATGGAAAGTGTTTCTGGGGATATCCTTCAGAGGAGAAACTCGGTGCATTCTTGTTTGTCCCACAGCAACAAAGAAATGAAAAAAAAAAAACAAACCCAAAAAACCCCCCACTGTTACAAGGCAGATTCTGAATTTTACCTCGGTATAACATAAATATAGCTAGGCCAAACACATTATGAAACAAGAGAAGGAATTGCAGTAATTTTTTTTCTTTATGTGGCACCATATCATTGAAATGGACAAAGGTCCAGATGTACCAGATGAACTTTGAATAACTGCGCTTAAAAATATTCAAAAGAATCACAATAATTTCTGTTATGCTAGAGGATGTGCAATATGATATTAGTTTATAGGAATATGAAGTATTCATCAAACTCCCTTGTACTTCTTATTGCCTTTGAGCTCTCACTAGTCTTATGGCTGATTAGCTGAGACATTCCTTTCAGCAGTTACAATTCCAGAGAGGAAGGAAACAGCAGAGAAATAAAATTATTCTCAAGAATCATCAGAAACTCAGCAATAGAAACTGCAGTGGCAGAGGTAGGGTGCAGAACAGAGAGGTATTTACTGAGTCAAGTCAATATTCAGCTAAAAAGGAAAAAGCTCTTTGTTGCCTGCAAGTTGGGAAACTAAAAAATGAATATATAGGAAAATTGATTTCCCTCTGGTATTACAACCCTGCTGTTCAGTATGTTGGAGAATAACAAAAGAAAGATGAAGTAAAATAGCTCCGAGTAGACCCCCTTGGACATCATAGCCCACAGGTTTAAAAGCATCTTAGCAAAACTGAACATTCAACAAGCTTCTGCCTTTAAAGGGCCTCAGAGAGTAACTAGCTATACATGGAAAAAACCACCATTTCATTACTCAAAACTGATACTTTTTGAACTAATGGGGAATAGTCCTCTCTTACACTTTCAGCATTTCACTAGAACTGCCCTAGACTGAAATAGGAAAAATGCTGTCTCTTGTATCTTAATAGATGATATCACCCCCTCTATGTCATGTTCTATATTTTATATACAACCCTTTCCCACAAGAATTTCTACTTTGCAAATTAATCCAGATTTATGCAAACCTACATTAACAAAAACATTATATTGGCCACAAAGTTCAGTAAACACTGTGAAGTGAAAAAAAAAAAAAAGTAGCTGAGGTATTTAAGAAGGCATTCAACTCTGGCATCAATAAGAGGATGAGGGGAGGAAAGGAAGAAAGGAAGGAAGAAGCAGAGAAAGAATGGAAGGACTTTAGAGACATTAACATGTATTGAAATGAGATAAAAGTCTCTCGTTACAACTCAAATTACCTGACTTGACAATAATTCCTTTTTCAAACATAGTATATCTGAACTGGATTTCATAGAAGTATTTGGTGTAAGACTAAGTAAGAAAAGACAATTAGTATAGCTATGTAAAGGTGTCTAGGAAATTGTACTGCACTGAAAGGTCATGCTTAATACAGAGAATAACTATAAGCAAAGCTCTTTCTTCTTGACCTTAATATTCTTTAGTATTTCTGTGTTAATGAAATTTCGAATGAAACAAAATCTGCAGGCATTGTTAGGACCAAGGATGATGAGAACAAATATAACAAGACCTGGATAACCTTGAGGACTGTAGCAATATTAAGAACATTGATTTATGTAAACAGTATTATGAAATGCCAAGTCATGTGCTCTTAGCACTATGCAAAAAAATTCTTTGAAAAGCTAGAAAGAATCCAGTGCTGGAAAATGAGTGAGGAAAGGAAAGACCTTACTGTGCTGTTCCAGAAAAGACTCTCACCTGTAATATGCAGTTGTGAAGAAAGGCAGAGATGGCTCTTTGAAGAAGGGCAGGATTAATGCCATAGTGTAATACAGATTTCATCTGGGACACTGTTTATGGTACTAGTTAATCCTAACAAAGAACTAATGCCAGTTCTGCATTTCTCTTAACATACTCCTGCATGAGAAAGCTAAAAAAGACTGGAATACTCAGTGTCATGAAATGACATGACTATGAGAAACTACAAGTGTTTTCATTAAATGTGTTATGAAGGTCCCAGGAGGGCCAGGGAAGACACTGAATTTAAAAAAAAAATTGTAGGCCCAAGGAGTGAGTATTAATGTCACGCCTTCATAGGCATGAAAACATTTGGGGTAGAATTTATAGAATATCTAATCACTACAAGAAAGCAGGGTGAAACAGGCATCCAACAGGATCAGTAGGGCAAGAAACCAACCTTATTCAGGCAGGCAGCTTAACCACTTTTTAGAAGTGATTATGACTTCAGCACCTGCATTGAATGACTCAGAAAGTCACTTTCAATCTCATCCACCCTGCCTATCTACCATTTTTGCCTGAAGTGATTCATGAAGAGCAGACAGGTTTTAACCAGGACAGAATGATGTTTATGAAGACCAATCATTTTCTAAAGCAGCGTGACAGTGCTTCAAAAATGCTTCAACAAGGTTCGAGTGTTACTTTATCCACATTCTTTAGTTGACTTCATCATTGCAATGAAAGACAGGCTGGCTACATGCAGTATCCTGATTTAAATCCATTTTACCTTTGTCATGCTGCAACAGAGCTCACAAATCCACACATGACCTCTGCTCCAGGCATCCCGACTTCTATGGTAAATTCAACTCCTACACTTTCTATGATATAATGAACATTAAATTTTCATACCAAGTGGAACAACAACTTTGAGAGCTCAATACCTCAGTTTTTTAGGATTGTTTCATGAAAGAGAAATGATCTGCATCAAACCTATACTCCAAATCAGATAAATGGAAAATTTAAACTTACAAAGTCCCACATTCTAAGTCTAAATGAAAACAAGTGCTCTCACTGAAAAGCAGAGACATAACTTAATTTTCTGCTTTGCGTAAGGACTGACTTGACAGGTATTTCCTGGGAATACTTTCCAGAGTGGGTTGTGAAAGGATGAAAGATGGGATATCTAGTTTGTGAATCCCAACAAGACTTAGTCATCTTAGCAATGCAGAGAGATGGCAAGACCTTGTTGGCCATTTAAACAAGGCTGTAAACAGAGAGAAAGGATTTCCTCTGACTCTCCAGCTTCCCACCTTACACACACAATTGGAAAATTGAAAAATATGAGGTCCTTGCTACAAGAACAATTAAAAGACGCTGTTATAGTAAGAACTTTCTCAATAAAAATCTCTGTAAGCCTGAATTATGCCAACAGTTTTCTTGCACATTATAATCAACCTAATATATATATACTGGTTGTACAATAGCTGGCTGCAGGTATGAGATTCTGAATCAAATGCTATCAATGGAAATTCTATACTGAACTACAAAAAAACCCCAAACTAGATTTTCCACTCTCAGAGCAAAGTCCATCACTATATTTGCTGCTTGTGAATATCAGTATACAGAATTTTAATGATAGTCTCACTCTGCTTACTTATGCATGGAAATTATTTCAGGCAACAGTGTCACAAGAATTTTAGCATATCTGTAAATTCCAGTAAAATGAATGAAATTTGGACACAAATGTAAAGTATATTCTTAAATGCTTTCTCAAACAGAAGTTCAGCTGTACCAAGTTCTTACCAGACTGGAGCACAAATTAAATACCGAAATGTCACATATTTCATAAAACAGAAGTTATTTTAAAATACACATACTTGTGTACTGTATATTAAAATGTGACATTGATTTTGAAAGTTCTGATATAATCTTAATTAGAGTGTCAAATAACACACTTGCAATACTGTCATTATAAAAGTGATCATTAATCTTTTTCAGAGAAAAGAGAGGTTTTACTTCACAAGTTTTATTTACATTAAAAGTTCAATAGAGACCCCAGCCTTTAAATCAGTATATATATATATATATACACAGACTGTTTACATGCATAGAAATTTTAACTACAGTGCAGTGGTTAGGAAAAAACCCACAAAACACCTACTTCAAGGACAATTCTAACCTCTTGCCTTCATTTATAAATGGAAACAAGCTGCCACACAGTTCAGCAGTAAAGGAGGATAAAGAACTGATAATAATCCTTGTGCTCCTCACATGAACTCCAACAAGGCATTTGAATGAGACTTTTAAAGCTGTAAATTGTCCATCAAAACACAGAATAACTTTTGCTAATCCTTGTGCCACAAATTACCAATCCATCTGGAAAGCGATTTTTTTCGCATGTGTTTACACGGATCTAAACATCATCGGACAGGAAGACAACTGGGTTAGTAGCATGTTAAAAATAAAAAAAAACAAACCCAAACAAAACCTGAAAGAAACAGACCTGGACAGAAATAAAACCTCTGGAGCAGTTGACCACAGAATAAGTAGGATTTGCAGAAGTACTTACAGCTTTCAATCTCCAGCGTGCAGTTCTGCTCATCCAGCGGATATCTCCGCAGGTCCATCATACAGGCAGCTGTTGTCGTAATTCTGGGAAGGAAAGAGAAGGGTTTGTTAACGTGCCTTGTTCCAGTCTTTCCTTGATCACACTTTGTGGAAAGAAGAAACTGCATTTCCACATAACTGATGCTCTGCCTGGTTTTGCTGAACGCCGTGTCTGCTGCTTGCTTGTAACTAATGCTGTGCCGGGGAGGTTATCCCGGCCTGGTGGTCACACAGGGCCTCCCCTCCCTCCACACAAGTATTTTCTGCTGTGTGTTAAGCACAGCTGACTGGCCTGGGGAATCTGCTTCCACACCATTAAAAAAATGAGAGCATTGGACAGCAGCCATTTGTACAAGCTTTCTTCAAGCTGAAAGGCTGACTAAATGAATTAGCTCAAATGGTAAAATCCAAGATGATGATCTCCACAATGGGACCCAAGATGGACTAGAGGGAGTGCCTATGGCATATGCAAACACTGAGACATTACAGGATCAATGTCTTCCAAGGCATTAGTGAGAGACTGGGTCACCAACAGTTTCCTTCTCAAAATCCTGTCATGTATGAAGTTTACTACTGGCCTTTCATAGTAGATATTTAGAATATTCAAGAACAGTTTAAAAACTCCTTGTACATTCTTTGTTCTGACAAAAAGACTTCAGAAAACTCTTCTGTTGGATGGATCTTATTCTTTCTCCTTGAATACCTAAAAGTGTTCATTAGCGTCAGAAAATTACAGTTGCCTGGTCAAAATTCACTAGCAACTATTTCTGCAAGGCACTTAAGAATCTTCACAAGTATCCTTACTGTCCTATCCTATTGGTCTCTTGGAGAAAAGGAACACTTTTTGGCACCAAGTTCTTTCTTCATTCCATAAAGGGGCACTCATAGAATTGCTTTGGAAAATATAATGTTTTTAATCAGTGTGTGTTACCAGCGATGCTTCACAAGACAGCTTTTTGGAGTGGGAAAAAACAGGGGCAAAAGACTCATTTGGCTTCTCTCAGTGAAAGCCTTACAGCTTTTAACAAAATCAGACTGCTGAGGAATACATGTGTGTTTCTATAAAACCAAATGGAACAAGTAGCAGCACATATTGGTAAAAAACCTCTTAGCAGTTCATACTTGGTTCCTTATTCTCAAATTCA
Organism: Daphoenositta chrysoptera; assembly: GCA_013397915.1. Taxonomy (NCBI): domain Eukaryota; kingdom Metazoa; phylum Chordata; class Aves; order Passeriformes; genus Daphoenositta; species Daphoenositta chrysoptera. The sequence continues at coordinate 253,953 of VZRO01002366.1, forward strand.
AAGAAAAATCAAAGAAATTGCCCTGTTCCAGTATCAATGGAAGACTGATTATTTTGGGGCAAACTTCAAGAAAGGTATAGTGAGACCAGAAAAGAATTACAACTCATGTTTCTTGTAGGGTTATGCTTGGGTTTTTTGTGGGGAGGTTCGTTGTTTTGATTTCCTCAGTATTTCCATAGCTACCTGTATATCATAGTCAAGAGTTTTACAAGAGTTTCAGTAGTTCACAGAGGAAGGGCAGAGCACAGACTTACAGCCAAGGTTTAAATGCACTAAAGAATTGTGGTAAAAGCTAACCTGGCTAAGTCTTCTCACAGCTTTCTCTGCACTAAATACTTCCCACCAGAGTCTACCAGACCCAGGGGCTCCGCAGAGACAACCCCCAGCCCGTGGTACCCTCAGCAAAGTGTTCACACTGATGGAGTGGAGCTCTCACAATTCTCACACATTTCTGTAGGATTTTTGGGTGCAACAAAAACGACCAGAGGGGCCAAAGGCTGTAGACAGCTGGGATCAATGGTCTGTAGGGAACATCAGCAAATCATTAAAAGACACAATGCCCTACCTCACCAGAAAGTAAAGAAAAAAAAAAAGTGGCATGGTGAGGAAGATGATTGGTAGAGCAGAGATTTAATCGAGCCAAAACAGAAGCTTTGAATAATGTATTTAATTCAACTTGCTTGTTCCTTCTTATTCATAATGCAAATCCATTGAAATAAAATCAGAAGTCCGTCCTTTCCTGTCCTCGTACCTCCCTCATATTTTTAGCCTGACTTCTCACATTTATAGTGAAGTAGAAAAAGTTCTTTCATCTTCATAATTATTTAAACAGCAAAACTACCTTTAGATAATTCTTAGTGGTTTGCAATTCATGGTGATTAGGTAAATCAAACTATCAAACCAAGAACGTGCAAGAATTACCACCTTGGAATACTTTTAAAGGCAAGAGACATGACCCACACCTTTTCAGACAGAGGAAGAAACAGCAGTTCACTTTAGAAGTCGGGAACATTTGAAACAGGCCCAAAGCCTTTCCCCCAGAGCAGAGCTCTTTCAATTTTCACAGAAGGATTAAAAAGATTTTTTATACAGCCTGTATTAGTGCAAAAAATATAATATTATATTTTGCATAATGTAACCTTGAGAACAAACAATGAAAAAGTGAGAGCTTTTAAAAAAACAACACTGTGACTCAAGGCACTGCAGTCATTAGGGATGATACACAGTAACAGGACTCAAGCACCACATGAAATTAAACACATCACAGAACTGTCCCTCTCATACACTAATCTTTTCATCTGTTGCTAAAGAAGGAGAAATGATGTGATATTTTATGGTTCCTAACAATGAAAATTCGTTCTCATCGTCCTCTTTTATGAACTATATTTTGAGTATAGACTGATTATGAAGCACAAAAAAAGCAAACCCTGAAGCACCACTAAACTGACTAAATAAAGTATTATGAAGCAGACCTAGAGAAAACTTCATGTGTTCAAACAAGGACAGCTACACTGCAAAAAATCTGCACCGCAACTGACTTGCAGGGGAAGTTAAGTTTGCCATCAATAATTCAAAATAATTCAGATAAACTATTATTTCTGAGGAAGTTGAGAATCTGCTCAACTCCAAATCTTTGGGGAGGTTTTGTGATTCAGATAAGAGCTGGAAATTGGCACTAATTCTTTCACAAGCCAAATGTGAAGGCCATGAACAAGTTTTTTTAAACACTTCCAAACTTAAAGTGAGGCAGAAAATAATACCCATATTAAAATACTATCCCAGAGGGGCTAGTAGCTCTCATTTTAAAGTTCTATGCAGGGAACAGTTTTTCAAAATCCTATAGATTTTGCTTTTCTGACAAGTTCAAGTAGGATTGGAAATTCAAAATATCAACTTAAACAGTTCTGACATCACTAGTGAAGAAAAAACAGCACCAGAAGTCAGGAGAGCAATGCCAATGACATGTGGAGATGGACAGAATCCAATTCCCTCTTGGAGCTTCAGTGGTTTTGCAAAGCTGTGGAGAATAAGCAGGAAGAGAAACTTCTCTCTGCCCTGGAAGGAAGCAGCCCTGACCTGTAATTGCAGGTTTACAGACACACAGAAATGATGAGCAAGAGGGTGACAGTTTCAGACAGCTCTCCTGAGTGGAGTGGTAGTACAAGAACTCTCTACCACCCTCCTCTCCTGTGCTACCTCTAACAGATCGTGATCCTGTGGAGTCAAAGGCAGCTGAAGCCCAGGAAAATACAAAGACTAATTCTTTCTCTAAATGTATGCACAAATATCCTGTTGAAAGCAGAGTAAAATTCTGCTTCAGAAAGTTGACTGACTCTCTATTAACAACATCAGGAGCAATCCAAAGAGCTCATAAGGACAACAGACTGAATGCCTTTATCGAGGACTTTATAAGAATTCTCCGTGTGTGGAGACTGGGAGTCAGGAACTCTCTAAATTAGTCACTGAAATAATGTACTGCAGCTAAACCCACTGTTCACCTTTGCTTCTTGGAAAAAAGTCCTCCTGCATGACAGACGGAAATACCTGTGACAGCAGCAGCCAGCAGAACCAATTTCAAATACCTGGAAATTCTGGGAACAAAACATCAGTGGGGTAAATCTCTCCCCTGGATGATAATATTGGAATTAAACATGTATCAAGGTTGTTAGACATACTAACAGATCTACTTTAAAATAAAATAAATTTATTGCTAATTAGAGAGTTCACAGAATTTTTCCTCCTTCTGCTTATTCACAGAAAAGCTTCCCTTGTGTGATCACAGGTTAAGAGTTGGCTGCAGCAAACTCCAACAATAGTGACATTTCTAAAAATTTAATATTAAATCTAAATATGCAGCTACTGAATCTTTCATCAACTGTAATCTTCCAACTGTAAACAGCATATAGTTTCTCAGTGTAGTTTTATAGGAAAAAAAGAACAGCTGTTTTATTGATGTTGATGTCTCTATTTGAGATGAAATGATATGCACATCCTACCCAGAATCTGTAATATGCTCCCTTCTAACACTACTCCTCAACATTTCCTGAGTATTCCAACCTAAGTGCCAACAGCTCACCTTTCTTACTCCATTTGCAACATCTTGTTATCTACTTGTTATTAACATGGAGATATTTCCCCTTGTTTCTGTAGTGTGCAATCCTTAGGCTGTAAGGTATTCTCTGAAAGCACTAAGTACATTTGTCAAAGCTGGAAGGCATAACCATAATACAAGTCAAGAATATGAAGGATATGATACTAAAGCATTATTTAAATGTCATACAAGAGAGGAAAAAACTTCTGTAGCTGATAAAACACAGGAAGTCAGAACCCACACAGAAACTTCGACCTCATTAAGTTGTGTTGTTCCTGAGATTGCTGGTAAAAGAAGCATACCAGACTTTTAAGAGGAAACCAAAATCTGTATGCCTCTGATGTTTCTTGGGAAGATGTTCTGCATTTCTCTGCTGAAGTACAGCCTATTGTGCATCTGCATGCCAGCAGGGAAGAGTAATGGCAAACCAGAGAATTTGACTTATTTCGTGGTAAAAAAACTGTCGCAGAAGAATCAGAATTTTGCTGCAGAGTTCCGTTCCATTTTCTGCTATACTGCTATATATGTAGCTCTATAAATTGTTCTTTAAGTGAGATAGCATTTCCTACTATCCTGTCACTGTGTCCAAAATTCAGCCATAACATCATGTTCATAATTTAAATCCTTGCAAAAAGCACACATCACTCTGCAGTAAAATCTTCTGCTACAATAACCTCAGCTTTAGACTGAATTTATTCAAACCATTCTCCGAAGTAATATGTTCTTCTCTAGAAAATAACACCTATATAACATGGCAGAAGAGCTCAGAGGAGCACTTCATAATTTTAATATTTTATCACTGAGAAATGTATCCTTGTCTTTCAGCATTCACTTCACCCTCTCCCTTTCAAAAGAAATAAATAAAAGGGAGAATGCTAGAACATTACAGGACTTACAGAAAATGAAACAATATGAGCACAACAAGTAGTATGAAACAAGCAACCTTGGAATAAAGAGTCAGTACATCTCCTCCACTTAATCCAGAGTTCATAGTCCTTTTGCTTTACTAACCATCACTGAAAATGTGAAAGTCTTACTTTCAAATATTTTGCAAAACATGTTTCTTATTCTTGTTGGGAAAACTACATTTCTACTTCACTCAAATAATGTCAGCATTGAAATAAAGAGTGCATTATTTCACTTTCTTTCTCTTAAAAATTTCTATTGTTACCATCCAAGTCACACTGCATAAAATAAATCATATATACAAAACATCTTTAAATCAGTTGTTCTGATATTACATCACATTAAATACAGACTCTCTCAAACTATGGAGGAGAGCTAGAACTTTCCAAGGAGACACATGAATTTGGTGGGTTTTTAATCAGTTCTCACTGCCTAAAATAACATGTTTAGCTCTAACGAGTACATTGGACTATAAATGTACCCTGCATTAACAATTTTTATTCCAGGAAGATACAGTTCCTAACTAACTGAAGACCTAGAGAAAAAAGGGAATATTTTCTCCACAAAATATCCACTGCTTCAATGCACTAATTGTGCAGGTATCAGTGCCTCTAAAAACACAGAAACGGGGAAGTACAAATTATCAAAGGTAAAACAATAAAAACTTTGCCCACAGGCTACTTTTCATGCCTTAACAGAGTGACAACAACAGTAGCCCAATGCTCATCTTTGGAAGAAGAGTGTCTTGTTTCACCGCAGGACCTGTGTCTGAATGTTCTGTTGTGTGGGTCTTCAAAGCCAGCAACCCTCTCCCCCAAAACATCTGCAGGAGCCATCTCCAGCACCTGCTGGTTCCTGGAAACCAACTTCCATGGAGATGCCAGCGATGCTGACACACCTGCACCTCCCTCTGTTAGCGAGGAGCTTCTGTTCTGGATCGTGAGCGCACGCGGAAACTGCGCTCACTTCGTTACGTTCTTAATCCACGTTCTGTGTATTCTATTTCTGCAAAATCCTCCCTTCTCACAAAATACCACCAATCGAGAATATTACTCGTTAGTTGTCTATTCCAGGAAACTGAATGGAAGGTATTTTCACTGTTTTGGCAGAAAAATTTCTTCTTGAGTTAAAAATTAATGTGAAAGTCAAAACAATCTTCAGTAAGAAGTTTTATGATTGCAGCTTATTTAGTAATTCTTACACAAGTAGTAAGATAAGAACCCAAAGCCCTCATTTCTCTGGCTTTTGTGAGTCAGAGTAAGATGGCTCAATTCCCACAGGAAAATGTCAATAGAAATAAGAAATGTAAGTGGAGTCTTAATAAGCAGAATTACTCTCAGATCCAAACAGGTGGGGAAAAAGTCAGTAAGAAACCCCATAGCATAGACCTGAAATTATTAAGTTTCTTTCAATAACCTTTACAATAAATCAGTAACCCATAAAATTCTTACAAAACACCGAGACAAAAGTAAAATGAACTCTCTCTGTCCTAAAACAGGAGTCACACTTTACAAACAATCCAACAGGGAGACAGTTAAGAGTCAGCATGAAGGTGAGCTGTAAGAAGCATAGTAGAATAACAGACACAGGTTATTACTTCCTAGCTCAATTTTTATTAGAAATTTTTATCCACACAGACTGGAACGCCTCTGTGTAGGATTTCTGTAGACCATTTACTTTCTATGCCTTTTCCCCCATTAGACAATCTACTACATACCTTTGCAATTCTAGCAAAACAAGAAAAGCTCACGAACTCACAATTGCTTTCCTCTTCCCTCTGCTCTGACAGAACTTCACCAGAGCTAGTAATGAAATGTTTGCTCACCTTTTCTTAATTTCTTCTTCTATTTTCTGTCTATAGACAACCTGACCTTCCCCAAAATGCATCAGAAACTATTTAAGTAGCATGTCACAGGGATGTGGTACACACAACCACAGGTGGTTTGCTCACCATGACAGAGAATGAAGAGAAAAATCCTCCTCCAAGTAGATCCACAACTACATCATTATGGGCTAACTCTGGAGCCTTGGAGTTGCCACCATTGCCCAGGACATCTTGAGTGCCCCATTTACTGAAACTTTCTAGAGAGCATCGCACTGGGCCACCTCTATCCATCACCAAGTCTTATACAAATGTAATTTTTTTTTCTGGTTCTGCTTTTCCTGATGTCAAAGAGGATGATCTCCCATTCCATACTACCTGAACAGGTCTCAACACGAACTATCATTCACCAGGTACTCAGTTTAAGAAAACAGAGCCTGCCAAGTGACTCCCAAAGTAAGAGCCACTGATCTGTGTCCCAGGGAAGCACATCCTGGGCAACCTGATCCACTGCAGCACAGGCACCTCACCCTCTGTAATGTGCTCTCTACTTGCCACCAAGTGCTCCTGCAAAATCCATCTCCTTACCTCTGGTAGCACATCCTCTTTCATTCTCTACCTGAGAGGTGAGCCACTATCAAACAGCTGTAGAAAATAATTTTATTTTTAAAAACATTTTCCATGAGAGCTGGAAGCACATGCAGTTGCTAAGCTCATCAGAAGGAGAATGATGTAGCCAAAATCTCCTCTGTCCCCACCTGCCCTCTCCCCTCATTCATCTTGTAGGCTTAAAACAGTGCCACAAGCAAAAAAGAGAATGAAAAACTGTTCGTTTTTGTCCTGCTATTGCACAAGCTGATTAAATCTCCTGTAATCATTTGGTAAAATAACCCAAATGTCCTTTTAATTGACTGTTGTCATAAGATAAATATCTCTGCTTTGCAAATAAATATTTCAGCTTAGTTCTGATATTTAGGGCAGAGTAAGAGACACGTACCCAAATACGTAATTTTACCCTACTGACATCCTTTCAAATATCAACTGTCAGTAAAGACAGAACACAAACAAATAACACACATGGTATTTAAGCTCCAAAGCATCTGAAGTACAGCCCTCAGAATTTATGTCTACTATGCTAATGTATTATGCTACCATTGGCTAGATTAGCACGCTGACAATATCTCAGTTTGCTTTTCATTTTATTGAATGACCATTATTTGTAGTTAGTAGGTCACAATGCTTTACCCCCTCTGGCAATAAGAGGATGGGGATGGTGAAGTCCATGGGTAGGTTGTGATGTCCACAGCAGATTTTTAAAGCAAAAAATTCTACAGTGCACAAAAATGCACAAAAATCAGAAAGTAGCATAAGGGATATTATATTTCAGTGACAATGAGACTGTCCATACTACATTTATCTTGCATTTACAAAGCCAATGCACATAATGCTAATTGCAAGAATGTTTGCATATCCTCATCTGATCAGCATCTCCCAGGGTCTGTGTAAAAGCTTTTAAAAGGAAACAATAAGAAACCAGCTTCCCCCACTCTCCTGCCCTTTTCTTTTGACAGCAAGATTCGTAACTTGATACTTTGAAAACCACATCTTTCAGAACTCAACTCAAAGGAAAATGGGAGCCCTGTTTTGAAATACTCAGAAGTATCTGTCTTCCTATATACAGTGGCTCTCAACGTATATGAAAGCATGATTTAAAAAGAAGGAAACAAAAACAGCTTTGAAACACACAGAACAATTCAATCAACTGTGCAGCCATACCAGCAACCACTACTAATTCCATTTTGTGTTCATATTCATCACGAGTGACACGCAACAGAAATGCATTCATAATATATTCAGATATATATTCATAATATATATTAAAATATATATGAATGTATATATATGCTATGAATATATATATTCATAATATACACACACATATATAGATATATATATATGCATATCAACATAAATAACATATGCTCCTTAATCCTACTTGATTGAATGCTCTTTCTGGCTTTTAGGACTTATTCCTGCAGCTGTATTTTTGGGGGTTTTTTGCAGCCAAATACTGTTTTCAATCGCTGACAAACAGGCTAACAAGGATTGGGTGTCAGTGACGGGGCATTGTAACATCTCACCAGGTTTTTATCCTTGATTTTACACTAATTTTAGTACTAATAATTCCTGAACCATACTTCACTACGCATCAGCCAAGTCAATTTTTAGATTCAACACAGAGAACAGAAGATGACCACAATATTAATGTCACAAGACCCCAGTTAATACCTAGCACTGATCTATAGTTTCATTCCTAAGGATCTAACTTTTCACCATTGTTTTTATCTAATTTTTTTACATCATTTGATTTACTGATTCCTGTAGCTGTTAAGATAAACAATAAAACTGCTGCCAGCAAACCTATCATCTTATCCCAAGTAGTTTCAGGTTTTACTTTTTATTACAAAATGTTACCATCATATGACTGCAAAAAAGTAGTAAGTATAATTGGACTGAATTACTCTCTTTTTTTCCACAGCTCTGATGTCAGCAGATCACACACACTGCACACAAAGAGATCACTGGCCAGTTTTTAAAACTGTGTTTAATTCATGCCCTTAGTAGTGTCTACATAGCAGCACCAAGGGCCTATTTCCAGATATTACAGTGGTACAACTGACATAATACATAACGACCTAGAACATCTCACAGAATTTAAAGAGTCACTGTAAAATTACAGACAAGTCCTTGGGGGAAGGTTTTAACAGTTCTTTGCAGCAACTGTTATGTCCATAGAGTAGTGATTACTGAACAGTGTTGAGTTTTATCACTTAGGAATGAAAGCACTTTTCCCTAAAACAGGGAGAAATTTAATGGGTCAACAGTACTCCGAGTAGTTAGGTATCAGGAATCAGGAAAAATTCCCTGCCAAAAGGGAAAGCCAAAAAATATACCTATTCTAAAATTTAGCTTTGATACTGGTGTTAGGGCTGCACCATATATGTAGTACTTCACACATCCTCCTGCACAAGTACAGAACTGCAGGAGCTGTAGATCCAAGTATCTAAGGGCATTACAGGCATCAGGTATTGACACCTCACAAAACTGCAGAGGGATAGGATAAAGATATTTTTAAGACAGAATGAATACTTTCAGTGTCACAGTCTCAATTGAGATTCAAATCTTTTAGTCCACTGTGGCTAATTACAGACTACTTTCAACTACTTCTCTCAGTTTTTTACTTTTTGTTAGAACTGAACCACTCCTCCTCACCTGCTTGCCATGATCTACAGAAAGGCTGACAACGCACTGGTAAGTGGGTGGGAGGCAGTATTAGCAAACAAAAAAAAGACAAGCAACTCTGCTGCAAATTGCTTTTGAATTGCCTCATTTTGTTTCAGTGATGTTTTTATTTCCAGAAGATTTGTTTTGGTTGTATCAAGGATATCACATAACTTAGTCTGTAGAATGTACTGTTAATTAATATTTTTAAAAAAGATGTATTATTTATCAATTAAAGTTCCAGTGCTTATATTTAATCCTACAAGTTACCTAAGCAGATGTCCATGTAGACCAAGCAGGACACCAAATACTGCACAGAGTAAATAAGATCTGACAAAGATGGACAGTACAAATACAGATAGTGGGTATTCCAGAACAATATTTTGAATTTATAGAACAGAAATCACTCCCTTAAAATGACTACCAGAATTCTTAAAAATGGCTACAATTTATTTGATGATTTGTATTAAATTATAACCTATAAAGCACAGATGAAAGAGATGTATGTAAATCATCCAATATGTGCACACTAAGAATTAACCCCTAGGGATATAAAGCTGCAGATCTTCACCCTTCACTTGAGCCCTGCGTGTCCAGAGTCAGTGGGACTTCTCCTGCCCAATTACCAGCTGGATCTGAGGCTGTTTAAGCTGTCTTGAACAAATCACCTGTTTGCATTATAGTTACAAATCCCAGCTTAGCAAGTATTCCTATGTGAGCAGTATTTAATTGAGGAAATGCATAAAGATTTAGGAGATATTTTTAGGCCTAATTCACAGCAGATAGGTTTCAAGTGACAAATTTCTATTAACATCAAATGACTTTAGGTAAGGCTTCTGCTGAGAGGGAAAAAAAAAGACAAGAGAAACACCTACACCTATTTTTATATAAAATGCTGTAATGGGGAGTCAGGAAAAGAAGATCCTTCTTATTCAAATAAATGCTTTAGGATAGGCCTGACGTGGGCAAAATATGAGCAAGCTTATTCTGCACATTTTATTCTTAAACACTGCTATTTTTCTTGCTCAGGCTAATCTGCAAGTGGAAATCTGTGGGGAAAACCCATTTTGCGGCTATTTCTGATCCTACTTCTTTTTTTCTCTCTTCTGACAGATAGGTCTACTGACATGCCCAAGCCAGTAGAATTCATTTTTATTTTGACAGTGAAAAAATAAATTACTTAGAATTGCCTCCTATCACATTCCAGATGTCATGTCTGGCCTCAGTGCTCTCCTCATCTGTTTTTTTAGGCTTGTATTGCTCGTTTCATATCTGATCCATTTGGGACACCAAATACTCTCAATATATTAATAAATTATTATTATAATATTATTATAGCAGCAGGAATATTATTTGGAAAATGTGAAGCCATGTTCTCCTTGAACATTTCAAAATCAGTACCTACATTAATTCAACTCAGCTTTAGCTAAGAGTTTATTGGATGTGTGAGAGAAGCATAACAATGAGTCAAACCTAATGACTAAAATTAACAGGCATCTCAGTTAACTCCAGCCATCCTTCTGGAATCCATTTTCCCAAGGGCTACATCTCCTCCTGTGCCAAAATTAGGATGCTCAGTCACGACCTTTCTCTTCCTCATCTTCATTTCAGAACATTCATAACTTTGTTCCAAACAGAAGCAGGAAAACCACCCAAAAGACTTCTGATGTATCAGCTGCATCATACTGGCAAGAACTGAAAGCTTGATGAGCTATATAACACACTGAATGCTGGAAATCCAAACACAAACTCTGGACAGGGAATATTCAGTTGTTCCTGTCCAGTTTATGAAATAAAACCTTTAAAATTCTCAGTAAGTAGATCTCAGCGGCCAGAACTCTAATCCATACACTGCAAAAACAAACAACAAAAACAGAGTTTCCTCTTAATTACCTTATTTTCCTGCAAATTATGCTTTTTGATAAATTAAATCTGTATTCCCTTAAGACAAGCTTCAGAAATCTTACCAAGGACCCTTCTTTTCCATTCTGAAGCTAGTAAGATCCATCAGTTTCTGCAGTCGACATTATTTGCATTTATGATCAATAAAGCCATTAGATTTGGAAGATGCGTGACTCTGACCTGCCAAAGAGCCTGGGATGACTCTGTGCACAATCCCATTAGCAGATAGGGCATGACCTGAGTCTCAAAGAGAGTCTGAGTTCAAATGATTCTAATCAGAGTTTAATCAGGTCTCTGCTTCCCATAGACTTATGCAGACAAGTGAGGATCACTTTTAACATTTTGTACAGCCAGAACTGCATTTTAACACTTCACACTGCACTTAAAGTTGAATCAATACATGGGCTACATATGAAGGATTTCTTTGTATTGTGTGCTTTTATAATTTAATTTAGAGAACATGGCCCCCATTGCTTTTTCTGTTACCTTGTCTATACAAGAACCTTCTTTTCTCCAAGAAACAAATTAAAACTAGTCCACATTTGAGGTAGATGTAAAGTCAGCTGGAAAATGTCACTCCTACCCAACACAGCAAACATACATCTGATGAGAAATTAAATGTTTATCTCAGGTATGTCAAACCTATCCTAGACCCATTCCTTCAATTCAGGGAATTTTTAAAGTGATCGTTTTGCTGTAGAAAGTGCACAGTTTTCTTTTTTTTTAAAATAAATCTCTAAAATTACTCCTATGCTTTACTTAAAAGACTTTTATACATAAACAATAGGACAATACATGCTGCAACTAAGTAAATCAAATTCAGAGCCTTGGGAAGCATTTACTTGATTAAATGCACAGGTGCTTTGAGGTGACTGCAAACACTGGCATGGAGCAGAAGCAGAGTGGCACAGCAGGTTCAGCACAGAGCCATCCCCAAGCACAGAAGGTTGGTTGCTGCCCCGTCCCCTCCTACTCATCCTCACCCACTCCCGAGCCCAGACACGTCAGCAGTGCCCATCCAGCCACAGCCCTTCAGCAAAATCTACACAATTGTGTACAAGTCAACACTGCTGGCACTTGCCATGGGAAAGGTCACGGTAATTCCCCCAGTCCACCTGGCAAGAAGACCTTTTAATTCTTTTAATGTACAAGGATAACACTGTGCAGTAGCAAAACTGCCACTCCCTCCATGGGGCCCAGTGGGAAATATGCTGGAGGAGCTTTTGAAAAGTAAGTACTCAACAGCAAAGTGTTTGCAGGGATGGGGACTCCGAGTCAGCACTGCCTGCAGTGTGAGGTGAGAAGGAGAGGATGCTGTATAACAAAATGGCCACGCTTTTATGGGCAGGTTTCCCAGGAGAGAAGTATGGAATCATACATGAAAATTATCTCTGCCATGTTTTAAATGAGTAAGATAATTCTCTACAAGCTATTCCAGCATTTTTCTCATTTCCCAGTACATGTCCTCAAGTATGTAGTTAGGAGAAATATCCGTCTGTTTGGGTTTTGTTTGGTTCATTCAGGGTTTTTTAATTATCACAAAATTTCAGTATTTTAGATACAAATTTACTTTCAGGTATTTCAAGCACTGACCAGAATTCATCACTACTGTCATGCATTAGCTATGTTCATTTAACCTAATGCTAGAGCCAGTGACTCTGCAAAATCTCTCTCAGGTGGTAAATCTAATTTCTAACCATAGACCAGAAATTTAGTGAGTAATGTCAGCAGTTTAATAACTCTCTTCTTAAGGTTAAATGTTTTTCCCCTGCTGCCACTCCAAGCTGACCAAAGAGAAGAGTAATCACGTGAACATCAGTACTGCATTAAAGGAACTATTCTTCTTTAGAATGCAGATGGGAGTCTGTTTATATTGTAATCCACATTTCATAGAGACACAGAAACTGAGGCAAGAACCATCTTGCTTAAAACAGCTCCCCTTTTCAGAATTTCCAACAGTAAAAATCTCAAATTTTTGATGCTGAAAGCATTGCAGGTATGTTCATGGTGCAGTAGATATGTCTCAGCTTTCCATTTACTTGAAGTCTCCTTCTATCAACAGATTCAAACATGACTGCAGTGCCTTAAAAGGGTATTAATAATTTCTCTGTTCTTGGAATAGCAGAGACACTCCTAAATTCAGAATACCAGCACCTCACTCAGAGAGCAAACTGTGTATTATGCAAAGCTTTTGTGTTTCCTGTGTTAGGTAACAGAAACCATGCTCTGGGTCAAGCCTACAACTCCGTATGGAGGACTCCAGGTTCTTTCTACTTCTTTTTAGGTCACTTCTTCATTCACATTTCTGACTGTTTATATCTTGGAAACCTTGAGACATGCCAGACACAGCCCTCAGAGTCCCCCTCTCTCTCAGCATCACTCCTTTGTGTCACTCCCAAAGGCCCCTGGTCCCTGCAAGCAGCTTCAAGGAGAGGGATATTCATCCCTGTATGGCCAGAAACAATAAATATGTACTTGCTAAGGAGACACCTGTGGAAGAACTCTCTGCTAGGAAAAGAACTGTAGCTCTTTAAAAGTAACCATGAACTTCCTTTGATTGTACCTGCAGCACAGGATCTTTCCTAAACAAAGGAAAAGCTAAACAGAACAAACCAAATTGCCCTAGTATTTGCAAATAATTATCAGGAACACAGCAGTGATACTTAAAACAAGCCTTTAAATTTTAAGTATATCATATAAAATCTGTGACTTCCTTGGAGAACAAACCCAGAAAATGTTTGAACACAAAAATGTCAATACTATTGTGTGAAAGAAGCAATAATAGAAAATCTGGGGAGCAGAATGGCCATGACAGACAGATGGAATCAAACAAGAAACAAAATTTTAAGGAATTGTCTTCCTTAGTTGTGCCTAAATTACTCCTGTTGTTTCTTGCAGACCACAAAAACAAATACATGCATGGGTAGGAAAGAAAAGCAAAACAATAAAGCAGCAAAAGTATTTACTTTCCACCTGTCACATACAAAATACACTCGAATTCTAGTAATTAAAAAAAAAAAGCTTTTAGTGCAACTTCAGTACCTATAAATCCTGGCTTAAGTTCTGGCAAGTTTACAGACTGCAAAGTCTGAGAATCTCTTGAACACATAAGGAATGACTTGCAGTTACCCACAGAAACCTGGCACTGCAAGCTTCACATGTTGTCAATAGGAATGAAGATGAAAATTCAGTGCTCCTGGCTGTGATTTGCTTGAAGGTTTCAGGCAAAGCCTGGCACAGGTGTACTTAAAAGTGCACGTGCAAATTCTGCCTCTTTGCAACAAGAAGTGATCATAGTATTGGAGTTAAAAGGCAGGTGATGAATCACAAACCCTCATAAATAATGAGATGGCAATACACCCTCTTTGCACAGTGTAAATGCCATGAGAGGAGGAGATGGAAAGGGAACTATCACATAGCTAAGCCATTACCATCTGCACAATTAATATATGCTCTAAGCAATGAGGGAGTAGGAGGAAAAGCATCATCACTTATGACTATGTAGTCATCAGCCAAGATCCTCATCTTCATTAGACAAATAAATTAAAATTCACATTTACTAAAGCTGTCAAAGTGGCTCCAAAACAATACTCTAAAAATGGACCCACTGGATTTGGATGAAAACGATGCCTTTTGAAGGAGTAGTTGGTAAGCAGAAGCATGACATCAAATACACGAACAATCCAGTGCTATTAATCTAAGGAGACCTCCCTCCCTCCCCCACTCCTCTACAATAAGAAAAAAAAAATAGAGCACATGCTAAATTTTAGTGAAAAACAATGACTCAGGATAATAAAGGTCTGTAATTCAATGAAAAACTGAATACAAAAACACCCTGCTTTTCCAGAAGTTTTAGAGCTTGGACAGACTTTACATTAGAAAATTGCTAAACAGAAAGCATGGATGAGCACAGTGATGAGGTAGAATAGTAAAACTAAGCAAAGCCAGAAGGGGAGAGGATAATGCATTTTCAAAGCAATGATAAGGAAGCAGGAAAACTTGGTCAGTGCTAAGACTGTATTTGATGAACTGAAAACTGGCGGGGAGGGGTGGACACGCTATTTTCATTACTAGTCAATACTGAAAATAACACAAAAGCTATGCTCAAACAGAGAAGGGAATGTTTTTGCTAACACTGATCCTTTGTGCCAACACTGAGAGGGACTTGTTTACCTCAACTGAAACTCTCCCATGTTTTGTGCCCAGGAACATCTTCACTAAAACTTTTTTAGTAGATAAATCCCCTGATGTAGAGCTGACACCCTGTTCTCTTAACTGGCATCACACTTTCAGAATGGAAGACCAAAGATTGTCACACTAGATCTGAACTGTCAATGTCTTTTAAAATGCACTTTGAACATCATGTTTTCCAGGGCTGGTAAGAGGTGATGAACAACAAATAACTGCAAGGAATAAAAATTTTCACTTGCTCATCCCTGTCAAAACTTATCAGCAAAATGAATCCTGATATCCTGCTCATGTCTCTCAACTGAAATAGAATTTAAGAAGTCTCAAAGTATAAGGATACTTCATTTCTATGAATAGTTTAGAGGTTGTGCCATGGGCACAATATTAAATTTGCCACATTCCCACCCTATTTTGCAGGAGTGGGAAATTCGGGATTCTAGTAGTGATATTAAGCCAAGCAGTCTCTCCAGGTTTATCAGCTTGGCCATCACACATCTAATATAATACAATCTACCAATCCAATACTTAACAAAGCAAAACTGAAACCTGTTTTTGCTACATATTGCACCAACAAATGCAACTTTAAAAAGTTATCCAAGTGAAAAAACCTGCTTTACAAATGCTTTTTTTGTTTCATATGGGTAAGTAGTAATTATCTTTGCCTATCTGGAGTTTGAGCATTGCACCCATTAGTCATGTATTTTCTAATTGCTTTATATTGATGTAATATCCCTACCTTCCTCTGAACAAATTACTAATAAATTTCTGTAATACCTATAATGAATAGTAGGTAATATTTAATATTTACTTTCATTCTTGACTTTAAACAATAACTACTCTCCATGCTCTTTTACTTGTCTTCAGTTCTGTGGGATAGTGCTCCCACTGCTAAAAATTTCAGTACCTTTGTTCAGTCTTACCCCTATTTCTAAAACCAGGACACAGCCAATTTTCTTAGCTATGGTATAAACTATAGATATAGATTGTAATAAAATTAAAGCCATATTGAAATAAAATGGAATGACTAACCCTAACAAAAATTAAATTAGGTGAAGCAGAGAAGACATGACCAGAAAAGACAACTGGAATGGGAGTCTACTTTCTTCAATACATGAAAAATACCTTCAGTATTCATGGAAACAAAATATTAACACAGAAAAAAAAACCCAAAAAAGTGAAAATAAACAAAACTAAAGAAACCACCAAAACACTTACCATAACACTCCAGTATTCTGGGATATCCCTACACATAACCTTTTCTAGATGGTTTTGGAACCAGTGTTAAGTGTTCACTAAGCTTTGGATCTGTCCAGTTAAATCAGAGGAGGAGTAGAAAAGAAGTAATGACTGGAGGCCTGACTCAAATGGCAAAACGCAGCTGCTGTTGATTTACATGAGTGGGACCCCACCTGCAGCATCAGTGGTAACCTACAGAACCACCTGTGCAGGGGAAAGGTTTCCTCCCAATCCTTGTCCACAAAAATCTTTATAGTCTCAAACAATCAGATTTTCAGTTCTTCTAGAATTGTAACTTGCCTCCTCAGATCTTCCAGGGGTTTTTTTTGTTTGTTTTTTAAGCTAACTAAATTTTTTAAAAACATCATAATGCTGATTAGTGCAGTATATACATCTGGAAATTACTCCAGGACACTTCAAAGCCAGGCTAAGTATTTTGTATTTGTATTATTACAGACATATATATAACTGCAAAATAAGAACACCTTCCTGAACACTAGCATTCAACATTTTTTCCATATCCTTCAGTTTTAATAATGTGCAAATAATTTACCTAAAATTATACTGCAACTTCTCTATAACATAAAAACACTTTGCATTAGAAGATGAAGACAG
>VZRO01002367.1:0-66783 GCA_013397915.1 Daphoenositta chrysoptera
CCAGAGGTCCTTTCCAACCTGAGCTGTGATTCTGTGATCAAGGAACACAGTCTTGAATAAATTCAGCCTGACAGCAGGATTTTGCTGACACAGGTATTAGATAAAGTAAGAGTATAAGTGAGCTCTGACAGGGTGGCCTGGAAGAACCTGGGGGCTGTGACACAAAGCCAGAAAGCCCCAGAGCTGTGATACCTGACAATGTTCTCACATTTTCCCAGCTGGAAAGTGCAGTCTGCGTGCAGCACTTTTGGGAAAGGAAATCTGTGTGATTGGAAGGGAAAAAAAATGCTGGACTAAATATAAGAAGCACAGCCCAAACTGCACAGTTTTCTCCACATTTAAATTGTGACCCAAAACCTTAATCAACAGAATGAGATGTTAATTTTAACTAAAATCCAGCTTTTTAAAATCAACTATTATATTGTATTATTTGAATCAACTGTTATTATCAGCTATGCCATATGATTAATTTCCTGATCTTCACTTGTGATCCATAGTTTCAAGAGTTCAGTCTTTGTGAGGAGAAAGAATAAGGTGCTTTGTGTGTTGGTGGTATGCAGCCATTTAAATTAAAATAGGGGAGAACTTCTGTGACACCTGTTGTAATTGGCAATGGGAGAAGTGACTGATTCACCTGATTTAACATGTCCATCTAATGCAATTACAACAATGGCAAGTATTTGTTCCTGTCCCAATCTAAAGGATAAAAATAGCAGAGATTGTCAGAATGGGCAGAAGCTGTGAATGTTTTCTGTGTGCTTTAAAGAGAGAATTGGATGGGTGAAAGGTGGGTACTTATATTATTACAGCCTGTACATTGCAGATATTAAAGAAGATTTTTCAGATGGTGCTGTGCAGTGAGGAAGATGACAGGATCCAATCTAATTTTAGAGGTTTTTTTAAGAGGTTCCTGACACGTGAGAAATACATTAGTCAGTTATCTGACATACTCTGTAACTCTTAATGATACTAGTTTTTTCCTGAGTTTAAGGAATAGTCTTGGTAATTCATAAGTTTTTGAGAGTGCTGCTGGAGTCACACCATCTGCTTAGGGGATGGATCCAGTGGTTTTGAGAAATGATGACAAAGAGGAAAGACTAAAATAAACCGTGTGGTCCAATAATGTTGGTATTACCTGCTGCAACATCACAAAAGTCTCCATGATTCTCTCGTGGGACAGGGTTCATGCAAAGCTGCAGGGAGGTTTTCTGGGAGGTCATTTACAGTGCCCATCACGGTGTTCTGGCTGGTGCCACAGTCACTGTGGGGTGTTCACAGTCAGTGTTTCAACGGGAAAGAAAGTTGTGACTCCTGGAAGCAGTGCTTGCTTTGTTCATTTTGCTGCTCAAGACTTTGGGCGCAGGAAAGTTGCTCAGAGCCATGGAAATTTCCACTTCCACCTGTATTGCTCTGGCTGGGACAAAATCTCGTGGTTCAAGTATTTTTCTGACAGTCAGATGAATCACTTGGGTTTTCTGGAATCCGGGATTTCTCGTGTATCAATGTGGATCAGTTCCCAGTGCCAGGATCTGCAGATACACAAGTTTTTACAGCTGCTTTGCTTAAGCTGGGTCTGATAGTCCAGCAAAGCTGAGCTATTGATAGCTGAGCTAGTGCACTGATATCCCAAAAACTGGGTGTGATAAGAAGGCAGGCATCCTCACATGAATTGGTTTTTACTTGGTAAACATGACTTTGCAATACCCAGGTTCCCTGTCTTCCAGTAGGACTCCAGTCACCTACTGCTTGTTCACTGAAAAATTAAATTGTTGGAATTATTGTTTCTTAGTCTCTTAAAAAACCTTCTGAAGGCTAATAGATAACCTTTGTGGCAAATTGATGTGCATTTTATACACAGTTTATCTAGGAAGCTTTGCAAGTAAAGAAAAAAAAAACTATTTTGGACATTTATTGACTTTGTCATGTTATTTTTCTGACAAGTTTAATGCTTAATTATTGGTTGTCACATGTTTAAAGAACAAACGTTGAGATTTAGAATTCCTGAACAGAAGAGATATTAGTGCTCCTGTTTTAGGAGTTGTGGAGGGAAATGCACAGAGGTAAAATGTCCTTCCCAACCATAAAGTCAGTTGAAGAGACACACGCTGATTCCTGGGCTCGTTTATTTTGCCCATTGGAATATGCTGCTTTTCTTTTGCGCTCCTTTTGGTTTACTTGCTGCGTGAATATAAAGACATTAGTGCATTCTAGTGGAAATTACAATAACAATGCTTCATCTGATTAATGAAAACAAAGTTTAAAAAGAGATAATTTATCTTAAAATACATGTTTTCAAAAGCTGTTTAGACACAATCCTGAGTAATGTGCTCTGGGGGACCCTGCTTGAGCAGGGAGGTTGGACTAAGTGACCTCAGGTGAATCCCTTCCAACCTCACCCTTTCTGTCATTCTTTAAAGGTAAGTGAGTTGTAAGAGATGTCCTCATGACACAGATATCATTGCAAATTCACTGGTTGCAGCTTACTAAAAATATTTATAGAGGAGAGAGGTTTAATATTTTAGTAATTATAATAATAGAAATTGCCTCAAACTCAAACGTGTTGTATCTGTCATTTGTGATGCTGAATTTAAACTCGTGTTGAAATTCCTATCCTGCCAGAGAAAAAAAAGAAAGGAATAAAGCAGAAGGAATAAAAGAAACTAGTGTTTAAATAAATACCCATAGAACATCCAGATACAGACCTGAGGCACTGATGTGTACTGGACTAGATTTTGATGTGAGCTTGTTTCTGTTCCAAATATGAAAACATGGATTTCCCTTTAGCTAAAAGCTGATGGATTTTTTCATATATCCAGTCTTAAATAAGGTAGAAGAAAGAGGCTTTGGCATTAATTTTCATTGACGAAAATGATGGTTTATTTTTAGCTTCTACTGAACTGCATTAGTAGAATTTACCAAGCAATATTCAGTATGATTTGAGGCTGGAAGGAGCACTTTTGCAGCTGAATTACCTTTCTCGTTCTAACTGTAATTGTGCCCATACATTGCATTTCTGACTGGGTGTGGGTGCTAATTTGAGTACTGGTGCCTGTGGTGATTTGAGTGTGAGACCAATTAGAAGCACAAATGGGCAATTAGTGCTCCAGTATGTTTTGGTAGGTTATACACCTTCTTCTGCCTCAGGTTCTCCCTTCCTTGGTGCTGTCCGTTGTCTCAGGCTGTGGAAGTCACTTCTGGAGGGAGTGTATTGGAGGAAATACATGTTGCAGCTTCTGACATTGCCTTCTGACACTGCCTTCCCAGGGCTGGTAGATAATGATGCTCAGTTGATATTGGAGTGCTTCCTAAAAAATGCTGATGACTCTTCAGTGCATTGACCTGGTTGAGGCTGGTGGCTGTGCAACATCTTGCATGTGCAATTTGCAAAAACCAAGCTTTGTTCAGTAAATTGTTTTCAACCAGAGGCTGGTAATGTTCTAATTGCAGAGACTGACTTGCTCATCCAGAAAAGTAGTTCAGTTCACAGGGCATCTCTGAACTTGCTTGAACTAAAGCGAGGAAGGAAATGCCTGACTCCTGTGCAAGGAAAGCTTAGGTTGTTTCAGAAATGTCAGGCAAAATGTCAGGGCTGAGAATATCAGGCCAGTGACTTCTGTATTCCATTGATGGTGTGCTTTTCTTAGGCTTCCATCAGTCATTTTCTTTGAATTATCACCTAGTGTCTTTTATTTTTGTGTTGATAAAGAAAACAATAATGTTCTCCCTGTTAAATGCTCGCTATAGATTGCATCCTCCTCACCTTTTTTTTCAATTCCTTTGTTACATTTTACCCAACTGCTGGATTTTTTTAGAGTGGGGGCTTGCAATTGGAACAATAGTCCAGCTGAGACTTTGTGTGCTTGAATAACTGAGCTGTGAATGTACCTCATGTAGGGGATTCACACTGCTTATTCGGGATGAAAACTTATTTGTGTGTATGTGAGGGTACAGCAGCCAGTCTTGCTTAGAAAACAGGTTATATGTATGCTTGGATACTTCTTTTATTTTCATTATTACTATTTAAAAGATGCCCTTCAGAAACATGTCTACGTATTTTGGGGTTTTCTTAGATTTAATAATAGAGTAGAGCTAGTGGGTGTACTAGTTCCACAGGATGTTTTTAATACTGGAAATCCTAGATAATTACTGGAAGCTTGATAATTAATGAGTGCTTTTAAATGTATTTACAGATCAGTCATCACAATGGTACATGTTACAGCCTGTCAGGGGCATGTGTTTTTCCATGTATTTGTACCAACATAGTATTGACAGTTCAAGTTCTTTTCTTCTGCACCGTAATCTTTGTTCCCCTTTACTACTTCACTTCAAAGACAAGAAATTTAATCCTTCAAATCTCTACACATTCTATGCAGGAAGCTAAATCTAGAGTATGGTAATTTTATACTTACAATTTTCTTGCCTTCTGTTAAACTTTTTTTTAAGGCAAAACTTTCCACTTTAGAAGGGTTGAGGTGTTTACCAGAAGTCCTTTTAATTGATCTGATATGTTCAAGTCCTTATGTTCTCACTGGAAAACTATTTTGCATTTTATAAAAACCCAAATTCATACTGAAGAGTGAATGAAGTCTTATGTTCCAAATTGCCATGTGATGGTATGCTCCTTCTTATGTCTGAAAAAACCCAATTGTGTTACGTATAAACAGTGTTTACAAAGGTTATGTAATTCTATTTAATGAAAAACGAAAAGGACTTCTTAGTCAACAAAGATTTATCTATGAGGCAAAAATTTCAGGAAGCACCTGTCATTTCTTTTTTAGGATAAAAATAATGGAGAGGTTCCTAGAACTGGAGATACAGTCTAAAGTTCTGGGCATTTTAAAGTTTTTAGGCATTTGCTGTTGCCTTTAGAGTCAGAATTCTGTCAGAATTTTCCACCTCTGAGTTGCTGCAAGGTCAAGTTAATAGAGATAAAAAATGTCACATCCATGTAGCTGGTGCAACAGCATTTCAGAAAATGATTTGAAGTTGGGTGTTTGGGAATTAATTCAATTTGCCAATGCATGTCCACACATCCTTTTCCACTGTCATTACCTCTGCTTACATTATTTTCTCTATTATCATACAGGGCCTGTCTTTCCTTTGGATTAGATACTATTTCCTGAGCAGATTTAGTAAAATCCCACATAAATACAGAGGGAACTCATTCTTTTCCCTTTGAAGAAGCTGTTAGTAGATACACTGGAACAGCTATATTTGATTTTTAATTTTTAGTCTAATACTCAATATTTTCTCTATAGTTGACTGATTTTTGATGCACACAAATTTCACCATGAGCAGTGTAAAATATTTCACACCGTATCATCCATCCACACCTTGGTGGGGCCCGCAGTATTTAATTCAGGAAGTGACAGTAATCTGTAAGACCTGGTTAAACTCCTTTGATCTCGTTAGCTGTCTAAATTAGTCTCTCTCTGAGCAGGCAAAATTTAAGCTGAATTTTGCCCTTCCTTGTTCTGCTTTCTTGTTTGTGTTTAAAATTTTTTCCCAGTAACCATTTTGATGACATGAGGGAAAGAAGGTTCATTTTAGCCTGTCATTATGAACAACATTTTGCTATTTATTGTCCATTGCTCATTATTGATTGTAGACTAAGTCCCACAGTTGTTTGAAAGAGAATCTTCAGTTGTGAGCAGGAGGATTCTCTGTAGAACTGGCCAGCTTTTCCTGCTACTTTGACCTGCATTATCTTTTATATTCAATGAATATTATTCCTGTTTTGAAGAAATAATACTATTAATACTATTCTAGAGTTGAACTACTATTCAAATACCTATATTTATTATGAACAAAGAGATAATTTTTATATAGTTAAATGTTTTTTCTAATGCAAGAGCAGTAATTATTTTGTTAATCTCCATATAACTTGTCTTTTCTATTTGTGCAGAAAATCTCTCTCAGTTGTTTTTGTAAATTGGATGTATTTATTCAGAGAGGCTGAACTCAGGTGTTGGAGGAAATGGAATGTTATAGCTGGTAGTGGTGCTGTGCTGGTTCAAGGTAAACTCAGCCCCTTGCTTGAGGAAGGAGCAGCTGTAGAGATCCACATCTCACGTTTTGGGCAGTATTTGAACACCTTGCCATGTTCCTGTTTAGCCACTGGAACTGGTTTTATCTATAAATGAGTCATTAAGAACCCTGCCTATTTATGAGAAGGGTGCATGTAGCTCTTGACCATGTAAGGAGCAGTGATGGTATTAGCCTGTAATAATTTTTACATCTGAGAAACATTATTTCATTTCTCCTAGGCATGAAAAAAAAACTAGTTTCAATATCAGCAGCATTTGGTATTTTCTATTAACTAATAATTGTGTTAATTAATAAGTGCATAATGGATGCCTCAGTGTCTTCTGAGTGTTTGAGTTTTAGAACAGATTGTCTGACAAAGGTCTTTAAAAAACGTAGAGCATCAAATGATGTCTGTAAGTAAATTATATTTTATTCAAGTCCTTTATATTTCAGTAACATTACATTGGAAAAAAACCCAGAAAACAGTAACTGTTTGGTAATTCATCCTAATAATGAGCACAGATAATGTAGGAAAGTATTTTAGCTTTGCACATCAGCACTTGATTGCTTGAAATCCTGCTTCAAAACCACACATAGATTTAGTGTAATACCAATATGTCACTGCGCACAGTATTGCAAAATAATTAACAACTCCAGCTTTACTCAGCGAGCCTGCCATTTGAAAACAACCTGAAAAGAAGTTAGATTTTGGAAGTACCAAACATATTTATAATTTTAATATAATTCACCGGAGTTAGTAATTTTAGAAGTGTACTGAAGTTCTTGCCTGAGTGTCAACCACAGAGTAATCACCTACACACAGAGCACCACATAAAGATATTTAACTCAAGGCTTTGAAATAGGGTTAGCAACTCAGCCTCATTTAAAGAAAATAATTTTTAAAGTCCTTATTTCATTGAAGGTTAAAATACTTTTTGAAAAGAAACATTCCTTGAAATATTTTAGGCTAAACAACATACTTTCAGTTGTGTTTTTAGTATCTTGACCAGAGAATGTTCATTTGAACATTTCTTCAGTCAGCCATAGGTGGGTGTAAAGTGACTGCAGTAAAATGGTGATAGTTTACACTAATAAATGATGGGATCCTGTGACTGTGAACATACATTCAGGTTATATCGATCTTGTAACACAAGGTAGTACAGTAACACCTGGAAAATAAACATTTACTGTCTTAATGTGTAATTGAATGTTTATATTTGGGGTCAGATGCTCAGCAAGAATTATATCTTAAATTTATTTGCCATTGATTCCTCCTGAAGTAAGCAAGGGAGGATGAATTGTTGAGAGACTTGAGTTGAAATTCTGAGAGCTTGACAGCCTCTCACTAGGAATGGGAGAGCAGAAGAAAAAATCTTACTATGAGGCAAATGAGGAAAGCATTTCTTACGTGACATGTAGGAAAGCGTGGCTGTTACAGGGAGGTTATGTAATCTGATTTTTATTTATTTATTTAAAGAAAAGTTCCTTCTAAATTGAACACATGGCAAACAGGAAGATGACTATTACACAATTTAAGGTAGGTCTGGATGATTTGTCTTTGAAGTGAAATGAATTGGAAACTGGCACTGCTTTTGAAATCTTGAATTCCTTTTCTGCAGGTGTTTACCATTGTAAAAGCTTTGACAACAATTTCTACTGTCGTTACTTGAATAAAATGCTTTTAAGAGAGCTTTTAGATTAGACTTTGAACTGGAAGAGGCATAAATATATAGAAAAGTCTCCATTGTCAGTATGTTTTCTATTAGCTTGTCAAACAACTAAGCTTGACTCAACCCTAGACTTTACTTAAAAACTCATTCATATGATTATAGAGTGTGACAATCCATTTATGTTAATTCAAGTTCCAGCTGCAGATCCATGGAATACAGAACTCTCTCTTCCTGCAGTGCATTTCTAATCCATATTCACTAAAAGTGGCAGCTTCCCTGGAAATAATGATTTCTTTATTTTGGTGTCCTAAGCACAGTTACATACACCTTCCAAAATTTATCTTATGAATGAATATAGGGGAGCTGTGTGCTAATCTTTAGTATTACGTGCTAAATGCAGAGTTCTGTGGAAGGCTGAATTCTGTAGATGCTGGATTATTATTGATAAAAACTCATTTGGCTTCTCCTTCCACTTATCAGCCACGGCAGGAACAGGTCCCAGGTGAATTGGGTTGAGTGCCAAGTCCCAGCTTTGCTTTCTGTGGATCCATAGATGTCTTCCTGACTTTCTTTTTAAAGTACTATTTACTTAAATAGTCATTGGGATTAAATACATCATCCTACCCTGGATCACACACACTCCCTTTCCAGCTGTGAGATACCACAGAGATTCTCTCACTGTGATTTAATATTCAGTGTTAACAGACATTTCTGTCTACATCTCCATCCTGACCACTTTCCTGAGATGTCCTCCTTGGCCAATCTGATTTTCCCTGCATTTTATGTTATGTTGACATCAGCCTTTCTGTTGATCATGCTTGGTGTGTAGTTTAGCACATATCAGGTAGCTCAATGACAACTGAATTTACTGGGAGCCTTTTTAACCTGGTTTGGTTATGTTATGAATCTGAATCCTGCACGTTTCTTACAGCCTGTAATAATATCACTTCCTTGTAATGAACCTGAGCAGAGCAGTAAATAGAGATATATTGGTTTTTGTTGAACTGGGGACTTGCAAGGTTGGTTTACTGGCTTCAATCTCTTGAGGATTTTCAGGAAAATTGAAAAGTTTGTGGATACATTTTTTTCTTTTATTACTTTATGTTCTTTAAGGCGCTGTCATAATTATGGATAGGTCAATTAAATGAGTGCAATTCCAATCAAGTTGCCCGAGCTTTACTCTTAACACACAAAGACCATTGTTGGTAGCTGCCAAAAATATTATTGTAATGGTATTGCTTTAGGATTTGACTAATATTATTATTTGTCTAGTGAATAATCACTAATTAAGTTGAGGTAATTAGAGTAATTGTATCAATCTGTGATTTAAGAAGAGACTTTTCAGAGTTTGTTTAATGCCAAGTCTTTGTCCCAGAAGAGGCAGCTTTATTTTTCACAAAGCCAAACTGTGACCTAGCTCTTTAACATAATATTATCCTTAATTTAAAATGTCTATTAACCTTAATTCAAAACAAAAATAAAAATATACATTTTTAAAGAATTGCCAGAGCAGTTTGAAGAAGGCCAATGCCACAATAACTGATTCATAGTACCTGTAGTTTAATTTCCTCTTGTCATTTCAAGATACATGTACACTGTTGATCAGAAATATTACTGTGAAATTTTAGGGCAGAATAATCCAATCAGTTGTAATTGCAAAATAGACTTCTTATGTAATCCAGGCCAAATAATTGTGCCACCCAGCTCATAATTAATTTTAGGGTATGTACTGGAAATTCATTGGGTCTTAAATATCATTGGTGCTTCTCCAGTGCTTCTGAATGATTTTCTCTAGTATTTTGCATTTCAAACAAATACCTCCAGGTTATTAATTGTGGGTGTGTTCCATATAGATTGACTGCACGTGCCAACTGGTGGAATCCTCTGGTGTAGCTTTCACTGTTCTTGTTAAATTTATACTGACAGGAAGCACCA
Source organism: Daphoenositta chrysoptera (assembly GCA_013397915.1). Taxonomy (NCBI): domain Eukaryota; kingdom Metazoa; phylum Chordata; class Aves; order Passeriformes; genus Daphoenositta; species Daphoenositta chrysoptera. Next base: position 9,633 of record VZRO01002367.1, read on the forward strand.
CAGCTTGAATATCCTTGGTGCAGAACTTCATGGAGCAACACTTGAGCTAATGAGGAGGTTGTATTTATAGAAGTTTCTCTAAAGAGGCACTCAGAGTTTCAGAAATTAGTCTTAATTATTTCAGACTCATGATTATTCAATGGACTTTGTGCTTTTCTGATCTGAGAAAATTTCCAGCTGCTGGCTGCCACCTCTGATTCAGGTTGTTGGCTGTTGTTAAAACTCTCAAGTTATCCGACCATAATAAAAATATATCATAATAATAAAAATTTTAAAAATCCAAAAATAGTTGCTGCTGCAGGGGTCAGAGAGGTCTGGGGCAGGTTGTGCAAAAGGTGCCATTTGTGTATCTCAGTGTGTTTATGGTTAAGAAGTGGATTAGGGAGGATGCAGGCCAGACTTCCTTACCTTGCATGAGCTCTTGCACATCAGTCCTGTCCCTCAGGAGCTGCCCTGAGTACAGAGTTAAATAACACTTTCGTTTTCTCCTTTGTCTCAATGAATTCCCTCTGGAAATACTTCCTGGGAAGCAGAGCCTTTGGCTACTGGGGTTCCAAATGCAAGTTCCATGCACACTGAATGTGGCCAATACTTCTCAAAAAACCCCACAAATTTATCCCAAAACCTCGAGAAACAGTGCAAAAGATGATTTTAAGAAGCTTTTGATCTAAGTGGAATGACTTTATAATATCAACCCTGGGCATGAGATACGTATCCTTTATAGAACACATTTTTAGTTACAGCTTGAAAAATGTGATTCCACGCAGAGTCTAAGGAGCTCATCAATATAAAGGACTTCAAGTTAAGGATTGGAAAAAACCCACAAGAATAATTGAGTTATATTGGTGGTCACTTAGAGAAGTTTGTGTTGTGTTGACTAAGACTTTCTAGGAAAAGAAGAAAATTGTTTCATTTTATAGTTCAGTAGCCAGAACACAGGGAACCAACACTTACGAGCACATTTCCAAGCAGTGGTAGAAAAACACCACCTTTCATAGAGGGAACACACTTAAGCTAGAGGTTAACTAGCAAAATTTGAAATACTTACTTACTTACAGTAGGAGACAGGAAAGTATTAAATAAATTTAAAGTAAGTATAATTAAACCAATTGATCTAAGACAATAGCTTATTCTGCTCAATAAGCTCTCATGGGAAAATTATTATTTAAACAGATTTGCATACATAAAAAAAATCTGATTTTGTCATTAAATTATATAGGTTTATAGATACATGAAGTTTCATCAATACAGGTCTCATACTATCTAATTATATGTACAACAGCATTCTGTAAGGAAGATAAATAATAGCCTGTAGCAAATTCATATTAATATATTAAATAATTTGGGTGATTGATTGCTTCAGGTTTCCTTTTTCTGTTTTTTCTCTTAGCCCATTAATACTTCTCAAGAGTCAGTGCCACTTTTTAAACTCGTACTCGTAAGTAGGATTGGATTTTATGAGAAATTAATCAAGTAAGGGGCTGGGTTTTTTAAAAGTATTTTCCTTCATTTCTATGTTTTCTATCAAATCGGTGCACGCATCAGTCCTTTAGACATATATGTGTCTACTTAGTTAAATGCATTTATCATCTTCTCAGCAGCTGCCATCACTCAGCTCTGGTGACTGTGGCTGTCAGGAAAGTAATGGAATATCTTTCAAGTGCCCTCTCCATGCTTCATTCTCAGCTACATCTTCAGTTCATTTTTAGAGGTAACCAGGACTTCAAATTGCTTAACCAGATGAAACCAAAATTGAAAAAAAATTAATTTTAATTAAAATAGAGTTGTAGCAAAGCAATAGCTTGTGCTTTTTCACAGAGTAAATTTTTGCTTGTTTCACAGCATTAAATGCCTTTTCCACATAATTATTGTATTGCTCTTTGTGCGAAAGCCACAAATGAAGTAAAAGCACAGTGGAAAAAATCAGCTCTACTTACAGGCTCAAATAGTCTTTTTGCCCTCTGGTCTGTTATTACTTAACTCATTAGCCTTGTTTACTGCAGTAGAACTGCAGGCAGTGAAATTGGTAGCCTGAAATTGTGTAAAGGGGTACTTGAATTTTTGCCTTGTAGTGAGCAGTGATGGGCAGCTCAACTGCTCAGCCAGTTCTGTCTTACTGAAGTGCCCTTGTGCACCAGGTTTGAGAATGGGGTGTTGACTGCATGGGAAAATCATGTTTGATCTCGGAGTGGCTGTAAATATTTGTTTCTGAGCAGAAAACAGATACTTGAGGGCAAATTGCAACTTTCTTATGGCACTATTGACTGGAAATAGTTTATTATGAGACTGCAAATGCTAGTTTGCACTCTTGCATGAAATACAGTACCTGTGACAATAAAGAATGGTGCTACATGGTGTAGAGGCAATCACAACATGAATCATCTGTCACTTCAGCAAAACAGCGCCAATTGAATTTACAAATGTGGCATCTATTTATTTCTACCAGTACGGAGAAGGAGACGAAATGAAATGGAAGTGATGATTACTTGTGACACATTCCTTTCATGAAAATAGCTTCTTTAACTCATGTTGTTGTAATAGCCCGTGTGTTCTTTTTATTTGTGTTTCTTTCAGTGAGCCATGTTTCTGTGTATTTCTTGGGGCTTTCACCTATCAATATGATAGAGTTGTGAGCATTTGCTGCCTACAGTAGAGCTGTGGTGGTGGCTCACCACCTTTGTGTGTCTGACTAACTTCAGGCAAAAAAAAACATGAATTATGACAGTAAATAGAATCAGAACATAGGCAATACCGAGGGCTAGATTATCAAACATGTTTTGACACGAGTGCTACATGAACTTTACAGTAATGATTAAGTGATGTAGGAGAGCAACACTGTCTTTCTCAGTGACAAAATCTTGGGTGGGGTTTGTGTCGATACAGCAGCACATCAGAGCAGTGGCACTTAATGGTCCATAAGATTTAGTAAACACACAAACTCGTTTTGTATGAAAAAATGGAACTGAAAATTGGACTCAAATGGAAAACTCAAAGGGAAATTTATTTATGAGTGAGGAAAGCATGGGTGCAAAGGAGAGGACCTGGACTAGCATACAACTGGGAACAGAGAGCAATCACAAAGGAAAAGAAAGAGAATTAAAAACATAATTGAGAAAAACAGAACTTAAAAAAAAACCAGTGAGAAAGCCTATCCTATTTTCTGCAAGGTCTAGTCTTTTAAAGGGTGGCATTGCTATTGCTAGCACAAGGAAGAGGTTTCCTCTGAGATGGAGATACCTGCTGACAGGTAAGATGGATGTGCTCTCCAAAAACACATCACTGGCAGCTGGGGGCTCTGTTTGATGTGACCTGGGCTTGGTGTGGGTGTGTGTGTGAGCACCTGGGTGTGTTTGCAGCCCATGGCAGAGTGTGCAGGCAGCTGTGCCATCCCTCTGCCTTGCTCCACAGAGCCACAGGAGCAGCCAGTTTGGAAAAGACCTCCAGGCTCTTGGAGTCCAGCCCTTGGCCAGTCACCACCTTGCCAGCTAAAGCACGGCCCTGAGTGCCACATCCAGTCTGTTCTTGGACACCCCAGGGATGGTGACTCCATCACCTCCTTGGGCAGCCCCTTCCAATGCCTGACCACCGTTTCAGTGAGAAATTCCTCCTGATGCCCAACTACTTATTGAACCCGAAGCCTGTGTTAGGTACTTTCACCATAATATCCATAAAACACAAATTATGAGTCCCAAATACTTTGGCAATTCATTTCTGTTTCTGTGTATCTAACTTCAGACGTGTCAAGAGTCTTCTTGATAGATGTGGATGCTGTGGATCTTTGAAACCTTGAGGTCCCATTCTTCAGAGACAGATGTATTCCTTGGAGACGTCAGAGGAGAATAAATTTTAATAGTAAGCTGTTGAAAGGGAGGATGTTTATTAGAACTGTCCACATTTATGAAGTTGTCAAGATACCACCATTGCAAATATTTCTAACTTTGATGAATAAATTAAACAAGGAATGTTGTGTTTGATACTGACCTTTAGAATAAGCAGGTCATCTTCTTGGTAGAGTTTTTGCAGAAAGATTGATTTATGTATCTTCCATGCAGCTGCATGTTTTTAAAGAAGAGCCAGGTCCTCTGTGGTTTCAGCTTGTGAAAATAATTTACTTGCTGCAAGCTCTTTCTAGTACTTACTGTATTTCAGCAGCACACCTTTTGTAACAACAAAGAAAATGAGAGTTGTGTTCAGTGCTTTAGCTGAGGTGCAGTTGTTATGAAGAGCAAGATTTGCATAGGCGTTTCTGTCCATATGTCTTTTATATTGTTCTAGGTATCATTTAAATTTCATTAAACTTCAGGGTAAGCGTCAAAATGAAACTATTGATTTCTTCTCCTCCACTGCTCTTTTGGTATTCTTCTGACCTATGTTCTATGTAAAAATAGGAAAAAAAATAGGGGAGTGGATTTCCTGCTTTGGCTGAGCTGAGTGGGCTCTGCACATATTTAACTTGTTGGGAAGGAACAAAGGATGGTTCAGTGTCCTCCAAATCCTGCAGCAAGACCCGAGCTAGGAAGGGAATGTTCTTTGAGGGACCTGTAGAGAGTCTGCCCTTTTTATTCCTTTTAAAAGGAGAAGGGACTTCAGATGAGTCAGGGTAACACATTTGTGTTAATTAAAAACAGAGCTTTGAACCTGCCTAAAGAATGGGAAAAATCTTTGGAATTTCCCTGCTAATATTTTCCTTCTGAAATTGATATTTCTGCAAAATAACATGTGTAGAAGCAGAAAAATGTAGAATATGATACCTATTTTTCAATATTTTAGTTTTGGTCTGTAAAGTTCCTGTTGCTTTCCATGTTCATTTTTCACTGTTCTAGCACAACATTTTTTTTTTGTCTTTCCAAGTTTTTTATTGTGTTATAGCATTTTGTCTTTCACAGATCATTCTCTGTTTAAAAACCTGATATTCCAAACTCCACTAACAGATTACTACCAGTGAGTGCATTATTTTATATATGAATATAAGCTGACAAAAAATATTACCCCCCTGCCCCTGAAAAAGAAACTTTGGGACACTTTTTAAAATTATTTTAAAGTAATAATTCAAATTACAATATTCTTATTTTCTGCTGAATTTTAGTAGCTATATTTGGCAACAATCTCCACTGTGTTTGTGGTAATGTTGTTCTTATTATTTAATTTGAAAAATGATCCTAAGTAGCATTTTTTAAAAAATATGTGTAGGAACATATGTTTATCACTGACTTATCATTTAAAACATGGCCTGAAATGCAATATTCTGAAATGATGCTGCTGCTCTACCCTTCTTCAACAAGGAAATATTTTTTTTCAAGCATTGCCTTATTTTCTGTTTTCTTACATATTTCCTTTGCTTCTGATCTTCCTGACTCAAATTGTCCTTGAATTTCAGGCAGTTTAACCTAAACGTTAACCAGCTCCTCATCTCTGTTATTTGAACAAAATGATTAATTTTTCATGCTCAGCTCAGGTTACTCAAGCTTGTTTGAGGATGCAAAGCTCCTTACAAGAGATGGTTCAGAAATCATTTAGGGCCAAGGACTCCATTTGGAGTTTGGAATGAATATTCACAGAAAATGTGCTGTTGTGCACAAAATAAAATCCAGTTCTCCTGGGTGTTTGTAATCGCCGTCTGAAGCTGAATCCAGCAGCAGCACGAGTCAGCATGAGCATAATAAAACATTGCAAGTACATGAGCAAGTTATTAAGTAAATTAAATACCAGTGTTTATATCTCTGAGGAGCAATGCAAATAGATTATGGTTTGTTTGTCTGTTCTGTAATCCAGGAAATAAACCAATATGTGTTACAAGGATTTCCACAGATTCAGAATTTTAGGAATTTCTGAGCATAGCTCTTTTCTCTACTCTGTACTATCAACAGGGACAATAGGGGTCTGAGAACACCTGTATCTTCATTTCAAAAAGCTGTCATCTGAGATTGATTTACCAGGATATTTCTTTTTCTTCAGTAATTTTAATCAAATTATTACTGGTACATGACCACATATATCTGCTTTATCTGATGCTGAGTGTGAAAGATTAATAAAGATGAACTGAGAACCTGGAACCCTTCCATTGCAATCTGGCTTTTTAAAACCACTGATTCTTCTCTGCATTTCTTCTGATTGGGTGAAATGCCTTTATCTTAAACAAGATAAAAGCAGATAAAGATTTTCTTTTTGTTTTTTAACTTCTTGTATGCCTTTGATACATACAATCAGAATTTAATGTGAAAATTAGCATCACTGCAGTTTCAATTGCATGCCTCACCAAAACAAAGCTAAATGGTGTTAACATACTTTGCATTGCTAGACATGCATTATTAGTAGATTTATCTTCTTTTACAAATTTTTTGACATTATTATCATGCAAGTAAAATTAATGCTACAGCTTCTTTAAACTGCTAAAACAGCAGATATATATTAATTATTTATAATTTTCAGAGAGAATATTAGAGGCTGTCTTTTTTAAAATGGTTTTCTTGAATTATCCCATAATTTCTTGAAAAAATAGAGAAAAAGGATAATATAAAGATTTTTCAGTTATTTTTTAAAAATCTGTTAGAAGCTTCTGAATGGATGTGCATATCTGTCATTCTTTGCCTGGGGATGACTTTGGGTCCTACAGGATATGGGTATCCCCTGAAATTGTGGCTTGGGAATACAAAGCTTTGGGTTGAATTGGAGGAATTCCTGCCCTGCCTTCCACCTCCCTGTCCCAGCTTACCTCTTACTCTGCTCATTTATTTAAGAGCACTAATTTTTGAATTGTGCTGATCTGCTTCGTAGTGTGGCTCCTGAAACAAATGTTCTGGCACAACTAAACTGTGGTGAAGCCAGACTGTGACTTTCAGCGATTTCAAACAAATCTGGAAGAATGCATCAGAGATATTTGTTACTTTAGGAAAAGCATGCTGTACCACAGATAACATATGCAATTTTATTTCATGTCGTCCTCCAAATAAGTACAGACAGCACGTGATTGTGAGTCATTGCAATGTTCACTACATGCTATAAACAAAGTAATTGTCATCCTAAACCTGTCATTTTCAGTGCTTTCTTACAGACTTTCTATTTCCATTCCATTCCTTGTACAGCACTATAGGGCTTTCATTATTTTTAACAGTAAATCTCATTATTGTGAGTAAATAGGGATCTGTGCTTGTTCATAATCAGAACAAGGATGGTATATGTTACCTGATGTGTGTTCTGGCAGCTGCAAACCTATTGCACATAAAGCAAGATGCTTGTTTTACTAAATGTAGTCTTGATCATCACTGAAGGGAAGAAAATCTGTATCAGTGTCTCACTTCCACATTTGTTGTTTGTTCCATCTGTGGTGGCCATCACCAAGGTTTACTTCATGAGGGAGCAAGCTCTAACACCAACCCATTCACTCCTCTAATATGCCAGAAGTTCATTATTTCTTGGAGTGGTTAACAGAAAACACAATTCATGCAGGAGGTGCCTGCTGTGTTTGCTGGTGTCACTTCATGGTCCCATTCCAGAGCAGGATGCTCCTGCTTGGTGGCTGCCTCCATCAGGAGGGAGAGAATTTTTTTTTTCAATGAAACTGATAACAAAATCCATAATATGCTTGGCACTTGAATTGAAAATGTTCTGTAATATATCAGTTTTAAAGTCCACCTCTGCCAAGCTCAGTTCATCGTTTTGATTTGTGTTCCCTCCTGCATAGACACACACACACACAAGAGTTTCCCTCCAGATTCCAGTTCAAGAATATCCTAATAGTCTGGGAAATACATTTTCTGGGAGCAACAAACAGGTGCATTTCACACATAGGCTTGCAGGTATATGATTCCTGAAGTAGTTTTCCCTAAGAGAAAGATTAAAAAAGCAAAGTCCAAAGATGTGTCTGATACTTCATAATTTGGATTGTGCAGTAATTCTGAACATCAGAGCAATTGCTTCAAGTAGTTCTGCTGAACTCCATTGGATTCATGCCTCTAACCCTTACAATATTTTAGCTAAGTAAAAAAACCCAAATTAGTATCCAAATTAAGATCTGGATAATATGGTTGCAGCAGTTTGTGGTCAGCTTTTTTGATGTTTCTGAGTGTTTCCAATCTTTTCAGCATTGATTATTTCCACACACCCCTCCTACAGTGGGTTGTGCCTATGATCTTAAATTTAATGAAGGTAGAAGGTGCTAAGCAGATGTTCTGGTATCAAGAATACCTCAGATAGAATCCAGAATGAAATACTGAATATAGAAATATAGAATATGAAATATGAATATAGAAAGTATTGAATATGCTGGTTTGAATTCAGTATGAATGGCAAAGAATAAATTGTGCAGAAACTTAAATTTATGATTATCAGATTTTTATAATAAGCTTATTTTTAAAGCATTGAGAGATACTTATTTTTTGTCTTCTAACCCATAAGACTTCTGTCAACCCTTTTAAAAATTCACCACCACTGTTAAAATATTGGGCAGTGAGTTTGTTTGGGTTTTTTTTTGTCATGTGGCCAAACCTGCTGTGGGTGGAGAGTTTCTTTCAGTTCAGTAGTGAGACAGGCATTTGCTAACACAGGAAAACCTGAGAATTGTCTTGCCCTTTCTCCCCCGTTGCATTCCATTGTCAGTAGAACATAAAAATAAGTTTCAGCTATTTGTAATATATGGAAGAACTGCTCTTTCCTTTTTATAACTTAGTGGTTACACAATTGTCGGATACTTAAAAAGGAAGAATTTTACTTTGTGTCAATTGATGTGGAAATGTTATGCAATGTTGCTCTATTTTGGCCACCTCTATGTCATTGTAATTATTGGCCACTACAACGAGCTAAGAGGAAAGGGGGATTCAAAATGGTGAGAGTATTGTGAAAAGTTGTTTGGTTTTCTTTTTATTCTTGCCATTTTATTAAATATTCTCAGAAAGGAGCAGGGAAATTAATGAGATGGTTTTGCATCAGTGTGTCAAAGCAGTTTCGCTTTTGCACAATAAATGTGTTGCTTTTTATTCTATGTATCTTAAAAAGAAACAAGACTGACAGTATTTTTAAAGTACATTAAGTAGGCATTAAGACAAGAGTGATTTGCAGTGAGAGAGAGGGGAGTGATGTTTTTTTCTCTTTCATGGTGGTTAAGCACATTTCTTTGTGAGGGAGGGAAAAAAATGAGAGCAAGTTCTGGAGGGTTTGGTTTTTTTTCGTATTAACTATAGAATATTTAGGTTTATTTTTAATGATGGCAGAAATCTGTTTAAAGAGACAGTCTTGAGTAATACACACACAGATTTGCATCCACTTCGTTGGCAAAATGTTATGTAAACAGAATACAGTGAATATACTCTGTAAAGCAAACCAATATTTCTGTAGGGTTCTGGTTTTCTCTGTGTATCAATGGATGTTTTGTTATTATTTGAGGAGTTTATCTCAGGTGGTGTGGTATCTTCAGTTTTCTTTTAAACTTTTTGTTAACTCCTAACGTCATAAGAAAGTGAATTTTTCAAAAAGATGTTTTTAAAGAATCTTTTTTTAACTATCAGCAATGTTAAAACAAAATCGAAAAATGTTTTTTAGATCCTTTCTGAGCACTCTCAGTAGCTTGTTTCTCTTCCAGGTGATCCTCACTGCCTTTCAGTTCTGTATTTTCTGTAAATGTGCATAAATCTTACCCTTACCTCCAGTCACTGCACATTTCTAAGCATCCCCTATCCATTTGTGGCCATGCATCCTGAAATACAAGCTGCCACACAATGCTGTTGTGATTCATCAGCTCATGCTCCATTGCCTGTAAAGCTGCTTTGAAAGGCCTTTCTTGTGGCTGTTGTTAAAATCCCTGGCTGAAGAATTTCAAAGTTCTTTTTTGCAGAAAAGAGAAGCAAATGTTTTTCTCTTCCTCCATATTTCTACCAATGGCTAGTGAAGCAAAGAACTTAAAAATATCTTCAAAACAAAAATATGTTCCACATTGTAATTCTGGTGGATAATTCATAGAGAACTGAATAAAGACATAGCAGGACACTGCTTGTTACCATTTCTACTCTGTAGGCACCTGCTCCAGGTTCTGCTCCTCTTGGGTAACTTTTTTCTTTGCCAGTTATTTTTTTGCTTATCCTTGCTGGTATTTGAAAGTCTGAAGTTATGGTCTTCTCCTTCCCATTAATAAAATCCATTCTTACTTCCCTTTTAAACACCGTGGAGTGTTCAGCACCATTTTTGTTAGAGAAACTGGTCTCTATTTGACTTCATATGCAGAAAAACATGTATCTGCATTTGGAAGTCCAAACACTGAGCAGATGGGGAGTTCTTTCCCAGAATTTCCTGTTCATAGCTATTTGCAGAACAGCAGCAGTTTTTCTGGGTCAGTATTCTGACCGTATCCACTTTGAGCAAGAAATAACAGCTAGAATGAGATTCTTTGTTCAAAGAGAAAATTTAGGAAGGCAAAAAATATGTCAGTGACTTTGTGAGGTGTAGCAGGCTGGGTGCATTTAATAGCAGAGGTTAAGTGGAATGTGAAGGCTTAAATGAAGGCTGATTTTTTGAGTTAGAATATTTTGTCTGGACATGGGGACAGTGTTGGAAGCTGCTGTAGCTGAAGATTTAATCAAGTAGCTGCTGCATAGCAGAATTATGGTGATTACCAGTCATGGTGTGAGTTGAGGACCCAGAGCCCCCAGCTGGTGGAGCCTCCCTGTCGTGGGTGCTGCACAGCTCCTTCCACTTTGGTTAGATAAAACCCAGAAAAACCACAGATAAACTGATTTTTCAGAGAAATACAAACAAATCATTGTGACTGGCTGCAGGAGAAGCAGTGGGAGCCAACAGCTGTGGAGTGTTATCAGCAGAGGTGGGGAGAGCTGTGTACAAGTTCAAAGCACAAATAACAGAAATGACATCTCAGTTTATACATCTTTGGGTTTGTCGTGCTTAATACAAGATCAAGTGCTGACAAAGGACAGTGCAGAACATGCACTGGGGATGGATAAATGGAATGCATTGCTCTAAACATTCACTTCAGGCAACTGAGTGACAGAACCATCATATTTGACCAAACACACGTTATTCTGTCTTTCATGCTCTCATTTATTCCTGTCACGTGCTGTGAAGTCCTGCTTGGAGTGTCTGTTCTCAGCATAAAACTGTTTGTCAAATTTCTATTAAGCTTAAGGTGAAAAATTAATGAGCCATTCACTTCAGATATTTCAAAACTAATACTGCTGTATTATTAATGCAGCAGAAAGTCAAAGATGTGGGTATGTACAATTATGGCTGGCTCTTCAGTCAGACTTCTTTATTTTGTCTTTATTTTTGGGGGAACATTATTAAAACAGTGTTTCAGGTCATCAAAGGAATTATTTTGATCAATTCTGTCACCAAACTTTCTAGACAGTTTTAGTTGTTAACTTTTTGGTTTATCTGATCCTGAAAGAAGGTGCCTTGAGTAAACAGATAATGATGAAATACAATATTCTGTCCAATTTTACTTTGAATCTGGAATTAAAACAAAAATTAAGAGCAAGTTGATTCATACAACACAAAACTTCTTAGAGAAATATAAATAAAAGCCTATTTGCATAATACTGAGGAAGCTGTGGGTGAAGCAATATTTTGGGGCTGGAGAAATATGTCATTGTGACTAACTGATTTTTCAGCCTTCAAAAAAATCACTGAAACGATGATAAAATTGTACTTTAGCCCAGATTCGAGTGGGGTGTGGTGCACAAGTATTACTAGTAAATTCAGAAATCTCAGAGCATGTTGCCAGTACCAGTGAGCTGAGTGAAGGAGCACCATGAAATGCTGGGTTAGAAGTGTGTCCCAGACGGAGCAGTGTGGAAACTGGTGCTCAAGGCTTGTGCTTGCATTGAAAAAGAAAACATAAAACATAGTCACTGTAGAAGTAGAAATGCAGGCCTTGCTTTCCATGCAGAATCTAAAGATTGTCTCTTTTTGTGCTCCCAAAATTAACTTAATAATGGATTACTGTATTTTCCTTCTCGCTTTACAGTATGTTCTCTAGAGACGTTCTGAAATTAACAGTGGTTCTAGGCCTGGCACAGTTACGTTGTTAGACTTGCAGAGAAGAAGGAATTCTGCTTCTTGGAAGAGTTTCGTGCTATAAAACTAAATTTCATTACAAGCAACATGTCAAATTTAAAATATCCTCGAAGCATTTGTTGTTCCCATAGATCCTGAAAGCTGTCTGTGCTCCGAAGGGTTTGCATCCAGCACAGAAAGTGCCAGCAAGAATCTCCAAGTTCTTTCAATAAGTTGGTTTCTTTATGAAGTTGCACTGCACTGTTTCACTGTCACTACAGCACCAAGCCCAGGAGTATTTAAAAACTGAATTATTAGGCTTTAACTAGCAGCCCTGGAAATCTCCAGGTTTTTAAATGTGGACTGCAGAGATTGGTCTTGAATCATCACTTTTGAAATCTGATCATGATGCACATTTGCCTTCCTCAGCCTCCTCAACAAGTGGCAACTGATAAATGCCTGGCAGAGGGAAAGGAACTCTGACTTCTTCTTTCCATTTCTAATTTTTAAAGCGTTTTTTACTCATAATTCCAATAGTGGTTTTTTTTTTCTTTGTTAATAGTTTGTCAAGTTCAGTTACTAGAGAATTTTATTGAAATCAGGTCTGGAAAAGATGTCAAGAGGTCATCTAATGTAGCACCTTCCCTCAGGGAGGGCATCAGCCACGTCTGCATCATTCCTGACAGATGTTTGCTTACACTTTTCTCTAAAAACATTTCAGTTGTAGGTATTTTGTCACTGGCCTAGGCAAGTCTTCATTAATTTCTCCTATTAGAAAGTTTTTCTTTCAGATAAATCTGCCAAGATAACTTAAATCTGCCCTTTTTTTTTTTCTCCCATACTTCAAACTCCATCTTCTATTGTGAAATGATTCATTTTTTAATATGGAGGGGTTTCTGCTGTAAGTTGTTCTTGAAAGTGTATCTTTCACAGGTTATTCAGGGATGAAGCTCAGGTTTTGAGTAACTGGAGAAAGGAGAGATTTTCCCATCTGAAACGTTTTGAGCTTCATTGCTCCTGTAATACAGTCTGCAGATTGACAAACACTGCCCAGAAAATAATGTCTCAATTGCACATCTCTGATGGACTTTTTAGGATTCTTTTTGATTGCAGAAACAAACTCTCAAAACTTGACCAAACTGATTTTGCCGTTAGTTTACTGAAATGACAACTTTAAAAGATTTTGAACCCAGACCAACTTTGATGAGAAAAAGCTTTTTTTAAATTATATTTTGAACCAGCTTTACCTATCCACTCAAAAATTTGTCTGATTCTCTCAAACTGAACACTGATAACTTTGCCACTGTGTATTAAAGCTGAACAACACCTTTTGTTTTTCCACAATTAAATGTTATAGCTTTGGTCAATTTTTACGTTATGATTAAGGGGATACAGTAAAAATTTCAGGAGTTTGTAGAACAAAAAAAAAAAAAAAATTGAGGATGTGTCTAGATTTTTATTTTTTTAGTGTGGTTCACTAGCAACAGTCCTGATAGTAGTTTCATAGAAATTTATTTGAAATGTGCTGCTGGTTGCTGAGAGCTTTCTCCCTTTGTGCCCGCGTGGAATTGAAAGGATGCTGTTGGGTAGTAAAGAGCTCGATGTCGACAGGAAATACAGTGTTTGTTTCACAGAGGTGAATCTCTAGCTGAAAGTCTGGCCATGATCCAGCAGGGGCAGATTCCCTGGAAGGCTCTCAGGGTGTTTCAGTTGTTGTTAGAGCTGTGTCCCAGGCTATCAACCCCCTCTCCTTTTCCGTGGTGAGCTTTTCTTCTGCCAGAAGTGTTCCTGCTTTCCCTAGGAGGAGATGCTCCCCATATCAGGCCACTCCATGTCTGGTTGTTTTGTCTTGAAGTGTTTTCAGAGCATTTCCATGTGCTAAGTTAGGCTTTCCCCTCCAACCCCCCGAGTTCTGTCAGTTGGTCTCCCAAAATATCTCATTATCTCATCAGAAACCTTTCCATGATCAAATGTTAGACTGGCATGTGCATGGAAACTCACATTTTTTCAGTTAAAGGGAGATTTTAATATTTGCATGAAACTGCTGATACTGAGAGGTTTGTGCAATGTCTTCTTAACATCTTTAAGCTGTAAATGAAGTATTCTGATGTTTTCTGATCCACATCTTTCTCCACTTGATGTGTGTCTGTTTAGTGCCCTCCTATTCCAGACCTCCTTCAGCTGTTCAGTTTTCACTTGAATTTGAAAGTTATTGCTGATCAATAATTCTGTTTTTCAGTGATTCCTTTAACTACACACCAATTTAAATAGTTGTGTTTAATTCACAATATCTGCTTGGACTCTTTAACAGTTTCTTTCATGTGGAACTATTGCCCAAGTACTGTAATATGTACATGTAATTTTGTAGTACATGTTCTTAAAGAAACATTTTTTTTTTCAGTGTGGTAAGCACAAAACAACAGCTGCCTATCTAAATCAGTTGTTTCAAGCTGTATGGTAGATACTTGCATTTTTGCATTCGCTTTATGAAGGAGAGAAATCTAATTTTCATTTACTAAATTGCTCTTCTCTTTTCTGTTATTTAAGATGGAAGCTACAGGCAAAATCCACTGAACCTCACAACACTTTTGGTACAACCAATTTCTGCAGTGCTTGCCAGAAAACTTGTTTCCCTTCCTGAGGACACAGCCCAGAAAGACAGATGTACCCCCCTCCAGCTGCCAGCCACAGGTAATGCTTTTCTGATACCCCTCACCTATGGAATGTTCCTCAAGGACTCCAAATCCACTGCCTGTAACTGTACAACTGAGAGGTTTAGCTGACCTTTTGGGTATGTTTTGCTTAGATGCTTTCCAGAAAAGGCTATGAACAGTCTAAAATTTTTGCTCCTAAAATTTGATAGATGGAAGTTTTGGTTTTGAAAAACAAAAATTCTCTTAATTTAAGTCATTGAGCACTAATTCTTAATATTGACTTAAAACCTGTTCTGTGTAGATGCCATCACTAGGAGGGTTTGTTAGTGCTGCAGGATGGTTTGTTAGGCCTTGTATGCCTAATAATGTGATTTTGACATTAAAGCATCAGTTACTGCATAATTCTGTGGGGTTTTTTTTCTGTTTCTTAAATAACAACACTTAAATTCTAAACATGTCTCTATGTTCCTTAGTTTGTGTATTCTGTAGAATAAACAATGTATTGTTATCTGAACCTTCAGGCAGCTTTTTCTCTAAGTTTCACCAGGAAAATGAACATCATGATAAGAACAAAATACCTTGAGTAGAGCCAGATGAATGCATTCATAGTATCTCCCTAGAAATAATGCCATTAGCAAAGTCACACAGATTATTGCTTGGAAAAACTTACTGTTGATGTAGGGGGAAAAAAAAGTAAGACTACAGTCTTCCAGAAAAAATGCTGCACAGTGTTTATTGAAGGAACATCTTCCAGAGAACATTCTAGATGAGGTGCACGTTTAAACAGTAACTCTGTCTTCAGTTTTGTTTTGTACCTGCCCATCTTTCACCTGAAAAAAATGTGTATTTTATCATAATGCCCATTCAAATGAATTGATTTGAAACTCTGGTCTTGGAAGGGAGGAGGCAAATTAATTTAGCCACTGTATCCTGTGCTGCACACAGTGATGATAACAGTAAAAACAAATTTTGAGGGCAACCACTGTACTTTCATGTGCTGTATCAGTTGTTTATTGCTTTTGGAAAGTTATTGTGGAATAGGAGTACAATACAACAAGTCATAAAAAAGGCTGATTAATTTTATGACCTGTGTTAGCATGCTGAAAAGGAAGGCAGAGGACCTCAGGTTTGATGGCTTAAGCTGTTGTGGTTAGGCAGGACTAATGTTGTCCATGCATGGCTGACTAGATATTTTACAAATGAACTGATTGTCTCCACAACAGTAGAAAAGAAGAAAAGGCCATTTTGGAAGGAACAAGTGCTTAAGCATTCCAGGTAGGATGCATGAAGCCTGTTAGTATTGAAGGAATTTTCAACAGCTGAAGTGCCTGGAGCAAAGCATGAATTTGGGCTGGAAAATGACACTCGTTTTAGAGAGATAAAAGGCTGCACAGTGTCTGTTTCTCAAAAAGCTTTGTCTGGAGGCTGCAGGACAGAACCACCTAAAGGGCAGCTTATTCTGCTTTTCCTGTGACAGGTGTGGCATGTCGGTTTTATTTCCCTGAGAAGACAGGAATTCTGTGAGAGCAGAATTTTTGGAAAGAAAGAATATTCCTTGCCAGCAGTCCAGTAAGAGCCAGTCCATGTCTGGTTTACTCTGGGTGAACACAACAGCTCCTGTCTGATTTCATGTAAAGCTTCTGAACCACAGTAATCCATGCGTGATTTTTTAAAAAAGTCTTAATTTATTGAGAAAATAAGGGCTATAAGAAGTCTTGTATAATTCTGTAATGTATTATGATACATTTTTTCTTGAAGTAATGGTGAAGCTGTTGATGTTCTGGAACACTGAGTGTGCTGTTGTTCAGTAGCAGCCTTAATGGAAGAGATAAAAAACTGCTCTTATGATAAGAAATTGTATATAACTGTTTAATAATAGTAATCGCTAAAGAGATAATGCTGAGGACAGCAATGCATTTGAGAAGAGTGAAGGTTGAATTTGCAGTCTTCCTGTGGATTTGAAGAAGCTTAAGAGAGATTTCACTTCTGACGTAGGACTCATCACTTATCTGTCAAAAGAGGTGAATGAGCAATTCAGATGATTGGTTGGCTTAAAATTTGTTAGGATAAAATGATCATCATTCTCTCATCAGTATGTTTCAAAAAGCTGAACAGCAGATTCATCAGTAATGATTAAACATTTATATATAGTTTTCTCACATTGCTGCTTTTTTCCCTTAGCCTTGCAGTTTTCAAGAGACAAAATGTGACAGAGGGAGTGGGGGGATGGAGTCAAACATCCCAGACAGATCCAGTGCTCAGGACCTGCAAAGCAAATCGTGGAAATTGAAGTTAGCTGTTAGTTTTGTGTTACATGAAGTCAGTAATTAAATTTGCTTTTTGTTTGGTATTGTACATTATTGTTAAGCCTCATTAATTTGAAATTCTGTGCTCCCATGAACTTTTTCCCAAAGATAGGCAATTAGAAGGAATTTCAGAGTGAACTTTTATAGAGAAACTGTAAACTTTCGAAGTTTCCTTTTTTTTTTTAAACCTCAATAGGACATTTGCTAGAACATCATGAAGGTTGTTGTAAAACTAAAGCACTCCTATAAACATAAATGAAGAAAGTCCTGCTGTGTACAGTGAACTGCCTTTGTTGTTGTTAAGTTTCCCACTATTTGGGAGATTGCAGTCATGTACAAATTATCCCTTTTCATTAAGCTCTTGGGTATTTAATGTAAATCTATCTAATGGGAATTAATTTACAAAGTGTTTTTTTGCCAGTAATGACCATATACTTTGGTTTGAAGGGAAATCCTGGAAGCCTGGCATTGAAACACGTTAGTGTTATGGGTGTAATTTTTCCCTTTGGTTTTACGTGTTAGTTTTCATACTCACCTGTCTCATGTCTGAGAAGAGAGATGAGAAGGATGTAGGATTTCAGTAGTGATCAGTCTCCAGGTGTCTGTGGCTCGTCCTATTCCTCCATTCTTCCCACATTTATGTTGCTGGTCACTCTTGGAGACAAGGACTGGATGACCCAGTTTGCCTGAGCAATATAGCTCAGTTGGTAGAAGTGTAATGCAAGCATCCAAGCAGTGATCTCGCTTAAAAATCCCATTTCTTACCACTTCCTAATGCCTTTTCCTGTGCAATAGGGGTAATTTTTTTAATACTTTAAGTTCTAAAATCATAAAACGAAAGCATGAATAGTTTAAGTAACTTGAATGATATCAAAGACTGTGAATAATAGAGCCAGGTACACAAAGACTCCCAGCATTCTGCTGCAGACAGTAAAATTACTCTGATCAAAATGCTTTTCTAGGTAGAATCTTTCAATCTTTTGTAACCTTTTTTTAGTCTACAAAATACAGTCACTGATCAATACTGAATCATCACAGTGACTGCAGTGCAGAGCTCCATGGTAGGCTGCAAACAAATCTACCTCCTCTGAAAAAACGGGTGAGTGGAACCGATAACCAGAACTGACTGCTACTGGAAAGGTTTGTAGCACGACATAATGAATTTTTATGAGACTTTGAACATCTATTTTATGTAGTTCCACATGTCAGATGTTCATTATACCGAGTTTATAGTCAACTCTGATCATGTGAAATTTGAATCATTAATTATACAAAGGGAATAATTGGAAGAGTCCGTTACTTTCCATATTATATGATCCTCATCCAAAATAAATAAAGTTCTCTGCCAAGTGCTGCAGTAGTGCAAATCAAGCCTGTCTTCTTTTCAGTCAGAGGAAGGGCATGGAGAGATAAAGGATATATATATCTCCTTGTGTTAAACTACAGCCTTGTGATAATATTATATGTGTTTCTCCTTCGTAGTTTGCTACCTGTCAGAGAAAATAAAGACTACCATATTTAATAAACTCTGGCTGTGCCATCCCACACTATCATATCAATATGCAAACAGTACCATAATTTCTGGCCAGGGAAACAAATAGAGGAAGATGCCAGCAGATTGTGTGGCAGTGCATGTTACGGTGCCTTCCGAATCTGGGGTCATTGCACAGAACAGCAGGAATATAACAAAGTTCTGCAGATGTCCCTTACTGGCATTTGAAAGGAGAACGAGTTAAATAGGGAACTCTGATCTAATTCAGACATCCTGGATGTGAAAACTTACAGGCATTTATACCAATACTCTCAGATTTTCTTTTCATGGTCACTTTAAATTCTGTTCGTTTTTTAAGCAGAAGTTCATGAGAAGAATTAAGCATGAACAATGTGAAGCATTTTTAATGTATCTTCTCTCTACTCCCACCTGAAACCTCAAGAGTTTTTCTACCAGAATTGTAAATGATCAAGATATATTTAGAGAATTCTGTTCTGCGCCAATATTTTCGTGTGTGATGCTTTGCTTTTGATTGCTATAAAGCAGGTAAAGAATGAAAATAGTGTGAGGCTATGAAATTCAGCTGTACCATCTGAAGCATTTTCAGCTCTCTTTGATGTTGACTGTGACACATTTATTCTGTATCACGTTAGGCCATCCTAGTTTAGAGCCTACTTAAAGGACTTTATTCTAGGCATTGCTTTTTTTTCAAACGCTCTTCATCTGAAGAGTTTTATTTCTGGATTCTTCATTGTAGGTCAGAAAAGATGATCAAATACCAAGGAGTTTATTCATTAAGCTCTTCATACTAAGATTAGGCTTGGAATCTCAAGATCTATGAGCATTTGTTCAAAAAGGAGGATATGTTGTCAGTAGGCAACATAGTTGATTATTCTATTAGTTGATAAATGTAATCTGATAGAAATGTATTAGGGAAAAATATTAGGGATACCAGATTTAGATGGGGTATTGTTTATACACAAAAAAAAAGCAAAGGCTTTTCGTTACAGGGACATCTGTCTAGGAGTAATGAAATATTCCTGTACAAATAGTTTTATATTTCAACAGTACTGTACATTGCATAGATTCAGTATTGATTTTTGCATATGCAATTTGATAGAATCACAAAATATTTTTCTGAGATTATATTCATTAGTAAGTATATACTATTTTCTATTTATTCACTTTTCTAAATATATCATGCTGCATGTAGGGTTTTTTGTAAGTCCTGCTGTTACATTAATGCATGTGATGATTATATTTTTTCACTTAAAGTTCTGTGTTTGAACTTAATTAAAAACTGACATAAAATACATGGTAGATAAGGTTTTGCACTCAAATTGACATGATCTGTGAAGTACAGTTTTTTCCTGATCACTTCAGCTCAGTTAGTGTCCCCTAAGTCACACGAGCATGGATGTTTGATGGTGTTTGAAATCTCTAGTTCAGTTGTGATTTCAGTGATTTCAGGTACATGTTTATTCAGGGGTTTATTTCAACAGGAACTATCTCAAAAACTGTATTACTTGAAGTTATTCAATGTACCTTATTTCTGCAGTCTACTGCAATAACTTCTGGTTTTGTGTTCCAGGAGTTATTCTATGGAAATCCTTGACTTCAGTTAATACTTGATTTTTCTATACTGGAATTAAATGTGCATGTGGGGAAATTTTTGTTAATGATTAGCAAAAATCTTGTCAAATGAGTTCAGTTTTCAAACCTGAGTCCCTAAAGGTGCTTTTTAAAATCCAGTACTCAAATGCTCAGAAAATTGTCTGATTATAGGTATTTAGCATGACCAGGCAAGGATTTGACCAACATGTTTGGAAATGAGGTTCAAGCTTATATTCCTCTATGTATGAGCCTGGGATGAGGTTAAAAGCAAAAAAAAAAGAAACAAGCATAACTCATGTTCTTTTAACATAAATACTGGAAATAAAAGTTTTTTCTCATCTGAAGTACTAAAATTGTCAGTCAAATCAGGCGAAAAATAGCCATGGATGTCTAAAAATAACTATGAAAATGTGAGAGGAGAAGGCAGTAATTTGGTATGAGACAATTTACAAATTCCAGGTCAGGAAAAATAAATTTAAAAAATAACAGCAGATATGTTTGGGTTCTATGCCAGAAGTAGCTTTTAGCTTACCTAAAGATAGTGTATCCTGAATAATATTAAGATAAAGTCTCCTCATAGCTTTCCAGAGAATACAGAAAAAAAAAAAGGAGAAAATAGTCAAGGTCCTTAAAATACAGTATTAGAACAAGAGGTTTGTTGTCAGAACTGTTTAGAGAGGGGATTAAATTTCACTTCTGCTGTATACTCCAAAGAGTAGTTTCAGCCTTTTCATCTGGTGTTCTAAGCCTTTAAGCCCAAGTCACTTTAAGCTGACTACTGTGTTACATGACTATTAACTGAGTATCTGATTTTAGAATATGTGTATTGCCAGAAGTTAATTTTCTGTGTCTTTATTGTCAGTTGGAGACTGGATAGCTGATGTTGATTAAGGAAAAACAGTGAAGTCAGTTGTCTTCAAAAGGATTTATCTTCTTTTTGTCTGAGAAGGGGCCTAAAGGAACAAACATCTAAAGTGGTGTAGGAAAAGGAAAGGAAATCAGTTTTGACTTTAAAATCTCTTTTTTTAAGAAGAGTAAATTTGCTCTAGAATGGTTGTAGGTGAGAAACAGCAGCAAGAAGTAACTTGCATAGTTTAGATTAAATTTAAGCTGCTTAATCAACATAGATGTCTTGAGTGGATGTCACTTGTTTTAAAAGACCCTTTGGGAATCCTTTGGACTATTTTTTTTAATGAAATACTTTTTAAAAATTCTGAAATTATATCTGTGCATTTATTGAGCAAACACTATTCAGTTACATGGGATTAATAAATCGACATTAACTTACATCAGAAGAGCAAAGTTAATTACATGACAAATCAAAATATTAACTTTGATGCTGTGATTGATTGTTGCAAAGTCATGTGCTGGGGTTTATTTTTGATTAACTGCTTGGCTTGCATTTTCCTTACTGGTTTGTTCAACTAAAATCAGAAATGTCGTAGCGAAGACACATGTTGATAACAGAAGAGGTTTTGCCTGAATAAAAAATAGAATAAATATTGCTAGTACATTTTTTAAAAATAAAGATCCTAGCAGTTATCTTTGTTTTTTTCAAAACCCATTGAAGACTAGTGAATTAAAATACATTGTATTTTATTTTAAGATAATTTTAAAGTAAATTTATCATATGAACCAGCAAATGAACCCTGAAGATCAGTAACGATGTGTTGTTTTTATTTCACATATTGCAGTAAACTCCCCACTCACGTACTGGGGGGGATCCGTGGGAGGGTAATAGCCTGGGACATAGAGAGCAGAGTGATCCGTGAATATTTGAATTTGGGTCTGTGGGTTGGGGCGTGGCCATGGCAGGAATTCTGCCCAGGGATGCCTTTTTTGAGCGCAGCTCTGCCGCGGGGCTGGAGCGTTCGGGGATGGAGGAGATCTCCCTGCGGGTCTGGGCCAGGCTCGGGTTCCTGTCACACAACTGCTGCTCTTTAACCTGCAGCAGTTCAAGGCATTTTCATTTCTCTCCAAACATCCTTTCAGGTGAGCTGGGTGCTAACCCAGCTGTTATCACGCCAATGAAATATTTGGGAGGTGTCAGCAGCTCCCCATGGTTGGTTGGTGGGTTTTCAGGAATTCTGTGGTTACTGTGTCCCACCTTCTTTTAATCTGTTTAAACTCAGACATTTACTCTACTCTGGCTTTGTTCTGTGCTCCAGTCTCAACTGGCATGGCAATACTGGCAGGTTCCTTATATTTTAGCAGCTTTTGAAATTGTTTTGCCTTTGTATTTTCACCATTTCCTCATCTGACACCAGCTAAGCCCAAAACGCTGGCTGCTGCTGGCTTATGTTCAATGAGTATCACCAAAGGCTGTGCTGGCAGAGTGATGGAAAGCTCTGGCTGTTCCCATCTGATTTAACACAGGGGCTTTTCTCCAGAAGAAAATGTGATCTAAACCAGGTGTAATTTTGTGAATGTTATTGATAGACTGACCTGGGTGAAGGATTAGGTGAGAAAAACCTATAAAGATTAAGGCCAATTTTGTTATCACACAGTTATGTAAATCCTACTCTTTTAAATTTTTCTTTCTGTTGTATTCTGGCAGCATTTATTGAGTGAATTCAATGATCTTTTAACTCAAGGAGTAGAGATCTCTTTTGAGATTCCAGTTTTGAATCATGCTGCTAAAATGGGACTAAGAAAATAATGTCATATTTCATGTTTTAATCTGTGGTTCCTCTTCATTTTTTTTTTTAACCTTTTCATTTTTTTTTTTTAAATGTGTGTGGAATTTATATATGTGGCCTATACATTTCTTGACTGAATAATAAGTTTAACATTTTCTTTTTTTTTAATCTTTCAACAGGCAAAAAAACTATCAGTCTGAACATTCAGTCTGTCACAACTTACAAGACAATTTCTAATGTCTTTGGATATTTAAAAGGAGCTGTATTTCCTGGTAAGTATCCCTTTGTCATTTCTATTGATTATTTGTTTCATGATGGGTGGGATCAGGATCCTATTTTGCCAGATAATTCACTAATACAGAGAAAGGAAAAAGACTTTTTTGTAGTCATTTTGTAATTTTGAACAGAACATGAGGGTTAAACAGAGAATGAGCTGGAGGGGATATTGTAGTTACAAAAAGCAGATTTTCACACAAGCAGCAGGTGTTGCACATGGACCACAGAGAGTATCAGTAGTTTCAACCAAGTAGCTGTGTTATGGTTTTAATTTTAATATAGTTTTAACACTTGCTGCTGTCTTATTTTGTGTTTCAATCATGCCTTAAGCTAGTTTTATACAATTCTGTGAATAATAATTACTGTTCTCTATGTCTGATAATTGAACAATAAGGCTCTAAAGTGCAGCTGGGACATAAAGTACAACCCCCCTCTGTCCTTTGATGCTGTACATAGATGATGTTATAATCAGGATATCATAAGATCATTTTGAGATTATTTTGTTAGTAGGGGAATTTACCTAAAAAGGTGAAGGATTTCTGCTACGTGAAAGAATGCTTTTCTGGTTACTGACATAATGCAAACAATTCCTGGTGTGGAGATGACCATCCAAACATCATCACGCTTGCCTTAATACTCTTTTATTAGGTTATGAAGAAAGAATGGAAATTTATTTACAGTCCCTTAGGAGGTGGGCCAGTCATTTCATATTTTAAGTAATGGAATGACGGAGGTGGAGAATCTTGTTATTTCCTGTTGGTGAAAGAACGGCTCCATTTTGTGTGTGCTGAACTTCTCACCAGAGTTTTGTTTGTTTAAAGCAACAGAGGAAACAATTAGCACAGTGAATTTAATTTCTACGAAGGATTTAATTTCCTTCATGAATTTGAAGTTACTAGTCTGCTATTATTAATGTTTTGCAAATAGCTGTCATGGAATTGGAAAGGCAGAAAGTGCCGTGTTTAGACATTCTGTCTGCTGAATTCTGAAACAGAGGCAAGAAAAACAATAATAAGTGTGCTTTAGTTTCTGTTTAACAAGTCTTCTATCTTCTCTATACCTGAACTTTTCACCTTATTATTATATTTTTAATCCCAAACTACTTTTTGAAGGTTTATCGATAAATTAAGAATGCAAGGATATATAAATAAGTGAAGTCAGTGGCAGTATCCAGATGGTAACAGTTTGTCTCATGGATGTCTGGCTCAACAAGGGCCATAGCAACTATCTTCTAGTACAGGCACAAGTTAAATATCTAATACACTGTAATATTTTGCACAGAATCAGTGTTAAAACTTTGTTTCTTTCTCTGCTCTTCCTGGTTGACACTACAGCCATTTCTCCTCAACTGCTTTGAATCTTGATATTTTCATGGCATTGATTCTCTGTCATTTTGATGGGGTTTTGCTCATTTCATACACATGAAATATTCACCTTTATGTTCACAGAAGTGCAGAAAGAAGGCAAAATTTATCTCTAGTCTTTAATGAAAGACTGCAGAGCATCACCAAGGGTGGAATTTATTTCTTTTTGCTCCACCTAACACACACAGACAAGCACATCTCTGTAATGGTGACCTTAGCTGGCATTTGACCTGAGGAGTAAGAATAAGCATCACTCAAGATGTTAAAATATTTAGGAGTAGATGAAATGTGATAGTTGGTAGCATTTTAAAACCCGAAAAACGCAACAATGATTTTCTATTGGACATGGTTAAAAATGGGATGTATAACAAGAAAAGGCAGGATAAAGAGACTCTTTTTAATGATAAATTCCTGTTGTCCAGCCCATCACTACCCTGAACACTATCCTCTCTTATCACCTTCAAGGGTATCTGAGGGATATTTTTTTCTCGATCTCTAGTCCTTTGGGTTTTTTTTGGTTGTTTTTTTTTTTGCCATGTGATTCTGAGAAAGGACAGCTGCTGACCCTGCAAGCACGACCATCCTTTCTCCCATGCTTTTCCTGTAGTCATTTGCCTTAGGATATTTCCTCTGTTTGAGGGAGAGATGTGCAAAGATGAAGAATCTCAAAGAAGACACCAGCTGTTCTGTTTTGCCCCTGCCCATTCAGCTGGCATCTCCAGCAGTAAGTTGCTGCTGGTAGCTCCTTCTCCATCAAAATATCCTGCATTATTTTAATAAGGTCTCTCTCCTTTCACATAGTCTGTTCACAGGCTGAACAGAAATTATTATACAGGGGAAGCATTGATCCTGTCTGATCCTTCTGTGTTAGTGGCACTTTCTTTAATGACCTAGAGGCCTGTAGGGCCATTCATTTTGGTTCCTAATTCCTGTCATTAAATGAGTTGAAGATCCTATGGTTCTTCATTGTCAGTGCAACCTATAATTAAGTGTTTCATGGTGCAACAGACAAGTTGTAAAATTATGTGATTTAGATTTCATTTTGTTACACTAAATTATTATTTAAGTCTAGACTGACACTTTCCTTATCTGTTTTTACAAAGAAATTCTTGTTTCCATCCCTACACACCCCCCAAGCAGTAGATTGAAAATGTTATGTTAGAGGTACATAACAGATTCTCTCTTTTTAAAGCATTTTTGATTCCTTAATGAACAACATGTTAAAATATTTTGTTGAACAGTACTGGTAAAACTCCAGTTTGATAGAGAATGCTTTTATAATCAAAGTGTTCCATTAATATTGTTTCCAGGCAGCAGTCACTGCAAAACATACTGAGTAGATATTTTAATTTTATAACCAAATACAAAATGGGGGCAACTATCTGTTACTGCACTGTGATGAACTGACAGCAAGTGAATGAGTCCACTTGGATAAAAAAGAAAAAGAGAACTTTTGCACGTTTTGGAAGCAAAATGGCAGAGATTTCTGTGGATCTGGCATCACTTGATAACTGTTCTTCTGTTGTCTGTTGGTTTCCTGAAATAGGGAAAGAACACCCTTAAAAGTCTAGATCTGGACCAGAAGGAGACTTTACAAAATATCAGAACAAAACCAGTAAACAATCCTTCAAAGAGGGTTGTGAATTCATCTCACACAGAAGGTCTAATGGTTTAATAGCTCGTTCAGATTAACTCTGCTTTGACTTCTTGACAGGCCTCAGTCACACCAGTCAGTCATGTTATTTCATAACAACATCATTGGTTCTGGAATAAAATAAAGGGTTTTTTTTTCCCTTGTGAGTGGTATTAGCATTATATATAATGTCTTGAGAGATGAAGATTTAATTTCATTTATCTGGACAAAAGTGTATTTTGTTTTGTTTTGTTTTGGGGGGTTTTTTTGTAAGTAACCACAGGCATGTTCTTAATTTCAGGTTGAAACTTCTTGCTTTTTCATTCTATAAAATGCTTTCTGCCAGCATTAACACAGCTGCTAGGTGTGACTTACCGTTTCTGTATCATTCATTATCTCTATCCCTCTGTCATGTCTCCTCTCTAAACCTGCAGTCCAGGTATTTTAATGTCTCCTTCCACGGAAGGCTAAGTCCTGATCTCTAATTTGGCTGCCAGCTGCTCAACTGCTGTTTCTGCCATGTCTTTTTTGAGATAGGGTGGTGAGCACTGAACACAGTCTTCCAGGTGAGGGAGTACTAATACTTTGTGTATTTTCTTTATGTTTCCTTTTGTATTGCCACACGTCTTCCTTTTTCTTTTTTTTTCTTTTGAATGCTAATATGTATTGAAGATTGTTTCTTGCTTATTACTTTGTGTGTTTTCATAACAGTCTACTGTAAGCATGGAAATTTTAGATTGTCCATATGACCAAGTCCTGGCTGTAAAAATGGTCTATATCAGATCTGTAAAGAAAGCAATAAGCAAACAATGAAGGCAAGGGCATGGGGATTAATTTAGGGAACTATATGCATATATTTATTTACTAGTTCATTTTCAACTAACACTCACAGTTTTATGTATATTTGTTGTATGATTGTCTTGCATGTGATCACGTACATTTTTGTTGACAGCTTTGTGTTGCATTAATGACATTACACACTACTAATACAGTTCATTTTTAGGGTTATTTGGAATTCTTTTAATCTGAGCATCCAGAAAAAAAGTTTCTTGTCTGTTTTTTGGTGGGTTTTTTTATTTTTTTATTCCTCATTTCAGACAGATACGTCCTCGTTGGGAGCCACCACAGCAGCCTGCAGGGTTATGGAGGGCAGGGATGGGCCAGCAGCACTGCTGTCCTCACAGCTCTGCTCCAAGCCCTGATGCCAGAGGTGAAGAGGGGCTGGAGGCCGGAGCGGACCGTGCTCTTCTGCTCGTGGGGAGGAACAGCCTTCGGGAACGTCGGCTCCTACGAGTGGGCTGAGGTAACACAGCTTCAGAGCACCCACTGCACCGGGGATTGCTGCTGCTGAAAGTATGGGAGCAGTAGGAAATTCCAACGTGGAAATTGTGGCTCATTAGCTGGATGTCTCTGTTAGACCGATGGCGGAGCAGAGCAACTCACACAGAAGCCAGAGATGAGCACGAAAGGCTGTTATTTAATTAATTTCACACATATATACACATCAGAAGGCTGCGTGTTCGAATCATGTCGGGGTCACCAGATGCCGCTGTCATACCGATGGCGGAGTGGAGCAACTCACACAGAAGCCAGAGATGAGCACAAAAGGGAATTATTTAATTAATTTCACAAATATATACACATCAGAAGGCTACTCGGATTGGCTGACAATCATCCACCCCCGAGGATGATTGGCCCAGGCGCTTCAGCGCCCATTTCCAAAGCCTCTCTCAATACCATAAAACTTTATCTCAATATTTACAAAGTTTTAGTAGAAGAAGGGAAAATTCTTGTGGGAAAGCTTCTGTACTGTCACAGCTGGTCTCTGAGGTCTGTCTGTGCTTGTTCATGGACCATGGAGCAACAGGAGAAACATCTATGGAGGCCGTTCCTGGGGATGATGAGATGGCAGGATGTGGCCACGGCTGTGGAGGTTGCACAGACAGCACCTTTGGGAGCTGGTTTCCCTCTCTGATTCAGCACAGCATCGGAAAAGGGCAGGCTTTGACAGAGGGAGGATAACCTCAAAAAACAACACAGGCTCGGGAATAGCTTAGGGAGCTTTTTCACCTTCTTGAGGGTTTAATATTTAATAATTTTTGATTGATAGGCTTAGTGTGGGGAGAAGTGAATCAAGACAGAAAGAAGAGAACCATGCCATGGTTTACATTAGTTAGATAAACCTTGCCGTGTCTCTGTGGCTGGTGCTGATTCACTTCTCACTGATTCGTGTTCAGGAGTTGGATACAATCGAAAACAGACAATTCCTTGGGCTCTTACTTTCAACAGAATAGGAATTAGCTGATTGAAAGAAAATACCTCAAAAAGTATTGATGATCATACATGGCTAAAGTGGACTGTGGGCCATAAATTAAAGGAGTAGCTGGCAGAGAGTTTCATGGCTGCTTTTCCAACTCTAATGGTTCAATGAATTAAAAGAGTAGATAAAATGAAGAGTTAATTGCTTTTTACCGTGCGTAAGAAGCAGCCAGCCTTTATTGAAATTTCATACTTCCAACATGATTATTCTTCAGAAACAAGAGGGGGTGAAAAAATCAAATTGAAAAGATCCAGGCTGGAAGCAAAATTTGTTTAGTTCCACTTCAAGTCAGCTTTGCATCAGATGTAATTGCGTTACACCCCTTCTGTTCAATATAAAGAGCCACTTCATGCAAAGAGGAACTCATTACTGAGAAGGCAAAGGGGATCCTTTTAAAAAAGAGATAATAATTGAAACAGTTTGTACATGCTAAATTTATAGTCTAAAATATAATAAAATGAAAACACTGGGAAAGTTATGCAATTCAAATCTGAATTTGGTCTCTAAATATTTGAGTCCGTTTAACTGTTGATAATGATTGCTTTTGAAGTTTGTCTTCTGTCAGGCATAAGTTTAAAAGGCCATCATGTTGTTTCACAGTGTGTAATGTTTTCATTTTTGGCCTTACAAGTGTAGTAATTTTTAATTCCTCCCAGACCTGTTTGCATTTTCTTTAGATGATGTGTGAAATGGAATTATGACTTCTGCTACATAGAGAAATAGCACCAAGATATCCTTTGAAGTTCATAAGAGCATATTGTAAGAAGCAGTAGTTAACTAATACTTCGGGCATCACAGAGGATGGAAATGTAAGGTGCAGTTTTCCCCTAGAAGGAACAAAAAGAACAAAACCAGCCTTAATTATAATGATGCATAGTAGTAACCATTTTCCTGCTTTTCTTGTAGGACCTCAAGAGCGTTCTTCAAAGAAATGTTGTGGCCTACGTGAGCCTCCACAATCCAGTCACGGGCAACTCAACTTTACACCCCGTTGCATCCCCTTCTCTTCAGCAGCTGGCAGCAGAGGTTAGAAATAAAATATTTGGTTTCACGTGTGGTTTATGAGGTTGCATGGTTAACCCCCTTAAGATCAGTTGGCATTAGACAGCAATAGGTGGAAGTTGTTTTAAGAATTTTAACCTCACAAATACACATGAACTGTTTTGTACTAAGTAAGCAGGTTAAATTTTATTCTTAAAAATAATGGATTAGGAGGTTGGAAGGGATAACTTGTTTTACCTGTTTATTATACAAAGCCTCACCATACTTGCATGCCCTACAGCTTTTTTAACTTTTGGCAGCTTTAAAGTAACATATTTGTTATTCTTTAGCACAGAGCACATTTTTCTCATCCTAATCATGTGTTTCCAGACTGTTTCTCAATTTAAACCTGTCTATTTTCCAGATGTAACATGACACATGGGGAGAGTGTTGCTCTTACCATAATAAATACTGTCTAAAGTGAGTATGTCAGGTTCAGTGCTCAGCAATGCCCTTGCAGCTCATCTGGAGTCAGAATATTCCACGCTTGCACTGGTGTAAGGGCACGTAGCCCTTAAACTAATGACCTTATTGCTGTTCCTGAGGTTTCTGAAATCATCAAAATTTGACATGAATGGAAAATAGTATAAGGCACATTCTAAATGACAAAACCAGTTTGAAGTGAGATGCATAAAATGGAGTTCAATTTGACTTTCATAAATTATGCTTTTTAGATATTTTTTCTGTAAGTTTGCCAAACGAATACTGATTCTGATATTTCTTTGACTTGCCTCTGAAACATTCAGTAATAAACACTCATCAAAGCAGCATCTTGGATTAAATGCAGTTTAAGACTGATCTGGCTTGGCAATTGTTCAACTAAGTTAGTAAAATGATACCAGTAAATTGCTTCTTAGCAATGTCTTAACCACTTCTGTCCAGTGATTAAGTGGTAATTTCCTCATGGAAAGAATCTGCATTATTCTGTGGAAGTATTATGAGAAATATGATGCAACATCGTTTAGGAGAAAAGAAAAAAAGGTTCCATTTGTAGCAAATTATTTATAATGTTACATATACGTGAGTCTGCAGGTCTTACGGATATGTCATTTCAAATTTTATTACCAGTTTTAGATATTGCATTTGCAAGAAATACTATCCCGAAAAGTTGCTAGCCTTTTGCTAACTTAGTGGTGTTGGCAGTTCTATCTCCATTAAAACAAGTACTTGCCACGTAAGGGAGTAAATTTATTACATTAGGTCCTTGAGCTATTTGGTTTTTCCTCATTTTATTTGTTTGACTTCACAACACGATCCGTGGCAGTGATCTGAAAACTAAATTGTCTGGAGCTTTGCAGCAGTCTCTTTATTATCTATTTATCACTTTATTAAGACTCAGTACTTTCATTCTAATAAATGCCATATTAGTATGAGTGTTGCATTCATGCCCTCTGTTTTGGAGAGGAAGCAAAGGAAATCCACTTTGCACTTCTGCTTTATTTCTGTGGTGTTATAATATTTTGTAATTCTTGTAATAGCAGCTGTGTTCTGTTCAGCAATATGGACATAGCACCTCTTGCAGCCTTGCCTTGCACCTGTTAATTACTAAAACATGACTAGAACTTTTTTTCTTTTAGTCCCAGTAAACACCTTCCATCTCACTTCTGATTCTTTAATTTTGGGAGTGTATCCCTTCTGCATGTTTACCCTAAAGCCCCATTTAAAAAGTAAAGGATAAAATGCCTGGGAGCATTTTATCTCTATGGCTTTCCTTTCTGTAGGATATTATTATTTATAATTTATATAACTGTCATACAGTTTGTGACATTAAAAAGATTTGTAGGAATTACTGCTTCCAAATGCTGTCTAGATTTCTGAATTCATGTCAGATGTATTGACAGTGATGGAACAGCCCAGCACAGACCCTCATTTGTTCCCGTGGGTGCTCACAATTTGCCATGTGTCCAGAAGATTTTCTCTGGAAAACTGATCTGCTTATAAAGAATATTGATATTACTTCCAGCACTTGCCAGGAAGACAATGTAATTACAGATTACCTCTAAGTTATGATAGTGCAAATGGGGTGAGATGTGACTTTTTGGAGCTCATCTCATCTTAAGAAATTGTGAGTCTATTCACATGAGGTTCTTGTTACCAGGTGCAGGTTGCAGAGAAAAGCTTAAAAATTCTAATGAGAAAAAAGGATAATTTTAATTTGTGAGAGCTCTGAAGTTAGGTTAGAACAGAAAAGAAGGTGAAACAGGAATTCAGAATTAATGATATCAGTCCATTTTAAAATGAAAAGATAGAATAGCCTGTCTTGTTTAGTTAGATAGAAGTTTTCCATAATTTGAGAATACATGGAAGATACTGCACTGTGCCTTTGGATTCACTGGTAAAACTCAGGATTCCATTTTTAGACCACAACAGAAGAAACTGTCATGCATTATTTTTCTTTCTACTGCTAAACAGTGTCATAACATTGTTTGGAGGTAAGGGAGACTGAAATCTCACAATCTGTGTTGGGTTTTGTTCAATGCTCACTGTTGTGCTAAATTTGTGTGTGAAAGAGAGGGAGAATGTATTCCTAGGGAAAATTAATACAGGTTAGAAAAGCCTGCAGAGTATAAGTGTTAGGATTCCAGGGATAACAATGAAAAACTGTAGTTTGTCCTGTGAAAGAGAACTCGAGTAATAATCACACTGCAAGGAACATAATTTAAAGAGAACTCTGAGGAAATAGCAAAGTAAGATGGGCCAATGCACACAGCAGTGTTTGTTTTCTGTGCTGTTCTTTTCCCTAAATTAAAATTTTGGATACTTGCTAATCACTTCAGCTTCCAAAATACTTTTTTTCCCCTTAATTTCTGGGAAAAGTAAGGAAGAAGTTTTAGCTGAAATGTAGTTTGTATGGATATTCTAAACTTAACAATGAAAAGAAGAGTCAGAAATTTAATAAGTTGTCTGCTACGTGAGGTCTGGCAATCAGAGAATAGAATAAGTGCCTGGCTAATTAACAGAGACCACGTTTCTTAAAGATGCTTTGTATAAGGGGATTATATCTTCATATTAGTTGCAGGTTCAAAAGGGAGCTACATAAGCAGTCTGCAAATAATAATTTTGTATGCCTGTCCGTGGGATTCTGGTTGAAACACCAAATTAACATGAAGAAGCTAATTTAAATATTTGGATTAATTAAGCAAAGAGGAACTCAAACAGTTCTGAGACCTTGACATATTTAATTCAAATCTTTTTTATATAACTAATTAGTGTCCACATTAACAAGAGGGAAGTACTGCCAAGTTATATTTTTGTCTACTGTTATTTTCTAAGGAAAATGATGGTTAATTCTCCTGCTCAGTTGGTGAATCACCATTTGTTGGCAGAGTGTCATTGGTAAATTGGGTTTGTTCGAGGCTGGGATTCATTCTCTCTAAATAAGGCCGTTAATGATTTTTTCTATAATGGACATGTCACAAAGAAAAAAAAGTTATTACAAAACATAAATTTATTGCTGTTATCTTTTAACTGATTGTGTGAAAATCAGACTCCAGGTCTGAGCCCAACAAAACTTACTGCTCCTGTCTCCTGAGGAAAAGAGTGATTTAAAGCTATTGATGAACGAGTTGATCATTAAAAATGACTGTGCCAAGTATTCTTCCATGCTATTTATCAGTATTTGTTTCCACTAATGGAGTAAAAGGCATAAAATATCTCTACATTTAAAGGTGCTGTTATTGACAGAAAGCTTTTTTCTTTATGAAGTAGACCCAGAGATAAACTTCTGCATAGATGTTACTATCATTATTTCTTGATCTTTAAAAAAAAAAAAACGAACAACTTACATTAATGTCAGCATTGATTCTCTTCTTCCGACTTCTATGGGTTTCTCATTTATTTTTTATACTGTCAGCATTAATGGTGGATCTCCTAGGGTCATGTATCAGTAGCTGTAAATAAGAAGAAACATGATTATTTGAATTGCTTGTTCTATGTGATAGTTTGAATAATCACAAGCATAAATTTGAACAGTTCTGGAGTTTGCCTGTTTGTTCATTCTTCATCTGTTTACCACAAGCATATTCTGGTGATGGTGTCTTGTCCAGTGTAAAAAAATAGACTAAGAGCTGGAAAGGAGGTTTTTGGGACAACATAAACTGGGAATGTGACATTTCAAAAGTGATTTCAAGCCAATTGGATATATGTGAAAAGTGTGTGTATTTTCCAAATTATTCCTGAAGTTTTAATTAGTAATGCAGTTGAGATGCATTTTTATTTACTGAGTCAAAAAGCCACAATTCCCGTAGCATTACTCCTGTCTGGAAGTGCACACAGAGTGGGACTTCACTGAATATAACAGAGAAAAGTCTTACAGCAGATAATCTCAGATGTCAGGAAAAGCCAAAATGCAAGAAACAGTTTTCTTGGAGGTTCTGCAAAAAGCTTTCTCTCAGCAGCTGAAAGGTCACACAGCTCCAACCTTTGTCTCTTGACACAGCCTTGAAAGGGATTTCAAACCCTGTTTTGTAGCCTCTATTTTAACACTTTAAATGCTTAAGTTTCCCTTCAAGAGGAGTCTTAAAACATTTAGGAGAGCTGCTGACTTCCCTACTTTGTATCATGCCATCCTTGTCTTGATTAAATGTGTGACTGAATAATTACTTGAGAAAGAATCAATATTCTACTTCAGTAGGTAATTTGGCACTAGAAGGGAGACTTCTAGAAACAAACACCCCCTAAAAAAATCAGATTGGAAACTAGCTTCCTCTCAGTTTTGACATGTTCATTTTTAAATTCTAACACGAGAATAATCACTTTTCATTTTAGTTGTAAATATTTTTTAAAAGCTGCACATCCAGTTCTAATTTATTGCTATTGATTTTTTTTATAGGCTTTGGGCAGTCCTAGGAAACTTTTGTGTTCTGTGTCTGAATGGAAAGGAAAAACAATATTTAGTATTAAGATTAATAAACAACTCGTGGGTTTGTGTGAGTAGAGATGGAGATGATCTGCCTGATGTTTCATAAATCACCAGTGTCTGTGACAGGCAAGGAAGTGATTTGCTACTATTCTGACTAACTAAAAGTTTTAATATTACCTACTAATTTTGCAGTTTGAAATCCAAAAATAAGTCCAAACATTTGTGGAATAAACCCTTAGTTTAGTCACATTTTCTGCTACTGGTAGTTAAGTAATAAATATCTGTTCTGAAATCCCAGTAATACTCAAAAGCTTTTGGTTAGTTAGCTTTTAGTTTTAAAATTTCTCTCATGAAATGGACAAGTGACCAGTATACTTTTGAAAATCCTGTAAGTTTAGTCAGTTTTTATGTCATGCTTTTATCAAAATAAATTACGGATGTTGAGAATTAGTAGAAAAGTAGAAATTTAGGGTACTAGGCAACATTAAAAAAATTAATACAGAAATACTTCAAGTTGTTTTTTCCTTCCAAGTTGGGACTGGAATGAGGGGAATGGTTGTTTAAGGTCATTTTAACTCTATAAACATAAACCTATAGTCTAGCAATTATTAACTTATGAACAAAAGAGAAATTGATGTTATATGGAATAGGCTGAGACAGTATCTAGAGTACAAGAGCCATGCAGCAGTTTGATGTTTCTAAATTTCTATCTTTCATGCTAATTACAAAACATCTTATTTGCTTTAAAATTCATAACTTTTAAAAAACTTCTCTTGTATGCTGTATTTATTTCTTGCATTCTGTCTGTTGCATTTGGCCTGCTTATCAAGGTTTGTGTAATGATTAGATTTGTGTTTGAAACAAGTAGCAGTAGTTATTTGCAGCTGTCAGTCAACATATTTAATTAACTCCAAACAACACAAAAGTATCATAAATCTTATTTACAAAATATGTTCAAGTACACTTGTAAAGCATTTGCCTGCACAGCTAAAATGGAACTGAATATTCAGAATCGAGGGTGCTTTGAAAACAATTATATTGGAGTAAATATTTCTCTGGGGCTCTGGGTAATTGGGGGGGAGGGCAAAAAAAATCACATAAAATCTTTTTCTGCTTGTAAATTAATGGATCATTGTTATAAATGAAACAAACGTGGAGTTTGCTTGGTTTGGGTTTATTTGGTTTTTTGCTTGTTTTTTCTATAAAAGGAAATGAGAGTTTAATTTTACAGATGCCCAATAGGAGGTGTGATGAGGTAGGGTGTACAAACAAATGAATATGTAAAGCACCTTTGATGACACAAAAACAAAACTTACAAGGCTTCAAGCAATCATTTGATTCAACTCCTTGCTCTACTGCAAAAATAAGTTTCTCTGATTTGTTTCAGCTTCCAGTCTGCAAGATTATAAAACTTTCTCAGATGATCTGTTCTTAACTTCTCTCAGAGTGCTTCTATCACAATAATTTGGAACGATTTTTATCATTTATTGAAGTCACCACATTTAAAGAGTAATGTTTATTTTCCCTTTCTTCCATGGGTGATCTTTATTCTTTTTTTGCAACCACCTTTTTACATATTGAACAGAAGCTATCATTATACAAAAAAGAAAATTACACACTTTTTACACTGAATATCAGCTTCAGAGAATTGGTACATTGTCCTCAAAGTTAATGTGAAATTTGGTGTTTGAAATTACCTGATGTGTCTCAGACAAGCAAGGGAAGTGACTTTTGGATTAGTTTTTACCACATGACTGACGTTTTTCAGATTAACTAATAGGAAATCATAAAAATTAGAGAAGACAATATAGGTATTTTTTTCAGTCTTGCTATGTAAATATTACATTTTTAATTATGCACAGCATCTTTAATTTCAAGTTATTGGAGAGCTATGGCATCCTGTCAGGGAAATGAAGAAAAAGCTTAAATTAATTGTGCTGTAAAGGCTCAATATCCCATAAGGCAAGAGAGCCCAGGGTATCCAGAGTGAACAGCAGCTGAAATGAATGAGTGCTCTGAAATGTGGAGGCCAAGGGTGTTCCAGAAGCTAAAAGAGAGATAAAATTGAATCAACATTACAAAGGAGAATTGCAGTGACCTCTGTAACTGTAGATTGATTAATATGGATAATAACTCAAGATAAAATGAAGTGATAATTGATTTTAAAAGGATTCAGAAGGATGGTAATTATTGCCAGTCAGATTTTTTTTCACAGATCACATCTCCGTGTCATGAAAATTATTTTTAATCTTTTGAAGGAATTCCATGTTTATTTTGTAAAGGTAACAGCACAGACTTTCCTGTAACATCTTCAGAGGTACTCTGGGAATCACAATAAAAACAGTGGTTTAGGATCATTATTAGTCATGTATTTCCAGTTTACACAAACTGCCTGATAAATCTTCAGAGGTGTTAAATGTCAATGGAGAACTGTCTTGGAATTGAGTTTCCCTACCAACATTTTTCAGCCAGAAGCACTAAATTCAGTGCTAGTCAACACCTTCATTATTTATTGGATAGAAACTTGCTACTCACATGAAAGCAACTGATCTCAGTATAAGAATATTCCCCTTTTTTGAAAAAAAAAAGATAAAGCAGACAATATAAATGTACTTGGCTTCAGACCCACAACTCTCAATTGTGGCAGAAAGGATGTTATTAAATACATCTGAGTTCTCACATGTGATTTCTGATATAAATACCAACCATAACAACCAGGACATTGAAAATCATGGCCTGGAACTTCCAGGGTGTTTATAATTTGAAAATATGTGTTTGTGTGTGTGTTTGTGCAAATACACACTTGATTTTGTACCTACAAATAAAACTTGTAAGCTTAAGAAAACTATTCCTATCCATACAATTATTTGCATATACAATTATAGCAGAGAGGCCAGAGATACAAACTGTGGCAGGTGGAGTGCACAGAGAAAGATTTAATATTGAGGAAAAAATGAGCTCATGTTTATGGAATTCAATAGCTTTAGTCCATTAAAATATATTGGGTGGTGAAGTAAATTTTTTCCACACTGCTGACTAGAATCTGCATCTTTGAAAATTCATGTAAATGCTCTATTATTTAGTATTCTCAGAAAAATATATATGTAGCATTCATTAGTCTTCCTTACCAGAGTAAATAGCTTTAGATTGCACTTTGCTGGTTTTGTCAATTTGTTTTTCTCAATTTGTGCGGTGAAAACATTTCTTTCTTGCAGACTGTGTGTGCATTGTTTCAGAAAGTCCAATTTTATTGTATCAAAATTAACTTATAAAGATGGTAATTTGGAGGATTAAACCTGAAACGTAATGTTATAGATACATTTCTTAGATTATATTGTGCAGTAATTAGAAGCTATCAGTTTATTATTTTACAGAATTCTGCTAATCAGTTCTGAAATAAAATACATTATCAGCCTTTCTCTGATTTGCTTGCTTGCCATGAAAAAGCTGTGACATATCCCTGAAACCTTGTTAATAAAACTCCTCATTTTCTTAACACAATTAAAATGTGTTTTTAGTCCTGTAGTAGTTGGCAGTACAGAGAAATAACAGTATCCCTGTTCAGTGCTGTACTTAGGTTTTGGAAATATCTCAGATAATAATCTTGATTTTCAGGGTGCAAAGAAACACCTCATTTAGATGTATGATGAGTTTTGGGTGATAGCTGGCTGCTGTGTGTTTCACTGAAAATCTTTTCTAAGTTCCTTGGACTAGATCAGATTCATGTTAAAACAGAATGTTAAACCAGATTCTGGTTAAAATCACGTTTTATTCCATTAGTTGAAGTTCTTATCCCAAGCCTTAATATTTCATAGTTTTTGAAACCAAGTTCAAGTGAACTTCTATGGAAACTGGAAAGAAAAAATCGTTTGACCATATGGCTTTCCCTTCCCTGGCTTTTTGTCTTCTTCTTTCCTCACTGCTGTTGTTTTCCTGTACAGCAGCAATACCAAGGACACTTTCTCGTGGTTTAAGTAGATAAAAGTTGGAAGAATCCAGTCAGGAAAAGAGTATTACAGTACCCCACTGCTGTAAAAATAAAATAATTTGACATCTTTTGGATCATTTAATTTATCTCGCAGTGGAGCCTGGAGACCTGCATTTGTGGTGCTGACACACTTTAATAAATCTGCTTTGTGATTATCTTTCTGAAAGATTCAATTTCTACAGATATTTGATATCTTAAGTGCAAATACTGTTATTACACCATTTGCTCAATTCCCATTGAAGTCCAGAAGAGGGTTTTATATGAAAAATATGATGGTAGTTTATTGACCTTCGTGGTCTGTCTGGAGTGGTGGGAGTGACTTTCCATTTCAAAGAATGAAAAATATGTTTTGTGTGTGGCTTGAAGGGGGTGATTTGTTCATGCATAGTTGCTACTGAGAAGTTTCAGTGTCAGACCACAGGTTTCAGGGCAAGGTACAGCTTTGTCAGCAGGAAATTTCTTCAGCCTTGTTCCAGGCTGGTGCCATGAGGCAAGATCTGCCATGGTTTACCCATGTGTCAGCAGAGTTCTTCCAGAGAATTATGTCTGATTTTTGGTGTTCTGTGCAAAAAAAAAAGTTTCTTCGTGTGTGCCTATTACAATTAAACTTGTTCTGGTCTTTGATTACAGTAATAAAGCCAGAGATTTTGATGGCAAATGTCTCCCCCATTTGAAAAACCTGGCTGTTGCACTGACTATGCCGTGGTTGTTTATCTGTCCCCTCTTACCTGGATAATGTGGTGGTGTGGGTCTGTCCTGCTCTGTGTGCATTGTTAGAGGTGTGCAGGATGGTTCAGTAGGATTTTAGGTTTCTTAGAAGAGCTGATACAGCATTGGATATTGGGAATGTGCGTGGAGGAGCAGGAATATGCGGTGTGTAATACGTTCTCTTGTAGGGCAAGGATAAATGATTTTCCTTGTTATTTCCTAGTAAAACACTTGAGTTTCTGCTGGGTTCATAAATTATTTTCCTTGTTATTTCCTAGTGAAACACTGGAGTTTCTGCTGGGTTCATAAATGATTTTCCTTGTTATTTCCTAGTGAAACACTGGAGTTTCTGCTGTGTTCATCAACAGCAGATTGAAGATCTCAGCACAGTGAAACAAACCCCTGCACGGGGAAGGGTGGCAGAGGGCTGACCTGCAGAGCTGGTGCAGCTGCTTTTGTGGGTCAGCTTTATGGTAAATTATTTCTGCTAGAAGTGCCACAGATCCTGAGTTCTGCATAGCTCAGGAAGTGTGACAGGAATGCTGATAGTTGGGTGAAATGTAAATCAGAGTAGTTAAAAACTGTAGTATCCATATTACACCCAACTGTGGGCCTGATTTCCAGTATTAGGTGCTGCGGTACAAATGCAAATTTTGCTCTGTGCCTGGTGTGGTTTGGGTTGGGTTTGTTTTGTTTTCCAGAGGAAGGCTGGAGTGCTGGGCTGGTTTGAGCCATGTGTTTGCCTGAGTGAGAGCCACAGCTCTGCAGGTGTGTGCTTTGTATACTGATGGGGTAGTGTTTGTTCTTAAAAACCCCTACATTTACTTGCATGGTTTGCTTTAACAGGTGAGCCTTAATCCACTTTCATTGGAAAATATGTCCTGGAAGCTGTCTCTCCCAATTTATTCTCTTTGTGCTATTGTATTGAAGACCAGTGAGCAAAATGCTGCTGCATATTTATATGATATCCCACCTCCCAATGACTGACCTGTTTGGGACACTCCTGAGATCCTGAAATATAACTCTTCAAAGAATAGACTGAATGTACATATCTGTCCCCTTCAGAGTGGGGGAAAGAAACCTCTTTCTTCCTTTTTTTTTCCTGTGGGGTATGGAGAAGCAAGGCTGTAATCTCACTGGCATGAATTAATTAATATCCATTTGGAGGGTTTGAATGATGCGTCCCAAAAATGAGTAGCATGGTAGAACCTGATCATCACGAAGTTGGACTACACCAAAATGGGTTCACAGTCTTTCTGACTCTGCATATTACAGAACGAGAATGCCTTCAGGCATTTAAAATGCTTTACAAGCCACAGCTTGGAGTGCAAAATATCAGCCTTTTGAAAA
Source organism: Daphoenositta chrysoptera (assembly GCA_013397915.1). NCBI lineage: Eukaryota > Metazoa > Chordata > Aves > Passeriformes > Daphoenositta > Daphoenositta chrysoptera. Next base: position 49,876 of record VZRO01002367.1, read on the forward strand.
TGAGGCCTTGTTGTCAAATCCTGATCATTGTACCTACTTAAGCAGTGCTTTTATATTGTCAACAAACCACAGCACAGAACATTTACATTTGGGAAGTCATGCAGTTCTTATCAAGTACCAGGTTATTAGTGGTTTATACTAAACCAAATTAATTTGCATTTTATCAAACCTAGGTTTCACAGTATCTCAGTGTATGTGTGACAAGTAACACTGACCAGTGTTCCTGCTACTGAATAACAGCAAGAAAAACCTTGAGCACTGTTAAGTCCAGGAGAGTTCTACTTTTTACATTATCAAAATTACATTATTAAAGGAGTGCATCCTTTAATTACAAATGCAACCATTTCATGCTTAAAAATTGTTTATACTCAAAACTAGATTTAAAAATACAAGCACTAAAGGAAAAAAACCATCCAAATTTTCAGTGTGTTCAGAGTTGGGTCTGGAGACAGGTTCCCTCTTGATATAGTATTTTTTGGCTTGTCCATTATAATGGAATACAATTTTAAGCTGTTTTCTGAAATTTACCATCAATAAACATAACTCACTGAATAGTGAGGCTGAGCCTGTGGTCATGGAAATTCAGTCTTTAAAGTCAGGAGAGTTTGCCTTTACTTTTAGAAAGCTGCCAATTAATTTTCNTTGTGGTCGTGGAAATTCAGTCTTTAAAGTCACTTTACCCAAAGTGTTGGAGAGTTTGCCTTTACCTGTGCTGATGAAAAAATATGGCAGAAGTTCTAATGGAGTATTTTCTGGGGTAAGTGCATACTTTGGAGAAACACAGCTACCAAAGGTGTGTGCAACAGTTACTCAGTTTTTTTTTTTTAACCTTATAACTCTGTATTTTTAAGGTACTTGGAGCTGCTGATGGCATTCCAATTGCAGTCTTGCCACTTATATAATTCATGCTATGTAATTTTAGCTTAAAATATTTGATTACTCTGAAATTCTCTTATCAAATGGGAACATACCTGCTTGATTTTTACCTTCCTTAAAAAAGCCATTAAAATTCCTAACAGTTTGTACTGGGTGTTGGCAACAGGTACATCTGACTCAATGAGGCATGGGACTTCAATTTGGATATAGGAAGGATAAATGTAATTCAGAATCATATAACAAGTATCAGGAATCAGAGAGAGACTGTCCATAGATAAAGTTAAATGTAGAAAAAGTGCAGGATAGAGAATTAAATTTACACTATATAATTTTTTACTACCTTGCTTTTGTATTTCTTACCAGTTTGATGTAAATTTCGCATCTAAAATGTGATTTAGTCCTGTGAGGTACCATTCATTATACAGACCTTACACTGATGGTCATATTTTTTTAAAAAATAAGACAATTATTTAAAAGTATGCAAATGCTGCTTAACAGAAACCAAAGCCTTGAACAAGAATTACAGGATTAAGTTTGTCTTATGTTTTCTAGCTGTAAACTAAATAAAAAATAACTCCAGTTTGCAAAGTAGTGCAACATATAACAGATATTTAAATGTTTTGCTCCAAGCATAGATATTTCTCCATGGTTTGTTTTATAACCACTGGTATTGTAATTTCCCAATTTTTTTAGGAAGTCACCATTAAAATGCAAAAATTACTTCATGCAATTTTGAAAGGTACAAGTGGAGTTTTATTTTTGGCAGCTTATGTTGCTTAGGTAAACTGACTTTTCCTTGGTTTAGTAGAAATCTGAATACAGTATCAGAACTGGGTCTTGGCTAATCTTGGTTGTACCTGGCCTTTTGAAATTATTGTGTTTGTCACCCTTTTCAGTTTCCTCTTCCCCTCTGGGTGACAAAGGCCTTCTCTGTCATGCAGAATACCTGCAGGCTTTTTCAAAGAACAATTATTTTAAAGCCATGTGCTTTATCTAAAAGGCAGGTTTTTTTATTGTGAAAATGCAGTACTACCTTCCTGCACAGCCTAAAAATCTGTTTACTCTTGGAATTTCCAGGTGTGGTGCTTTTGTGTAAAGAAAACACCGAGTTCTTTGGTGGTGGGGGAATTTTAAGTGTCCAGTGGTGATCCCTGGGGTTGTAGTGACCTTTTTGAGAATCACCTGCACTGTCACGAGCATCAGAGGGTTCAGATGATGCCGAATTCCTTGTCCCTGATGACTTTAAATAAACATAATTCTTAGCCCGAGCGTTATTCCCTAGTGACAAGTTCCTCTCAGTGGAATATCTGTGTGTGCAAGGAACATCTCTCACTTTACTGTGGTAATACTGAAGAACCCAAACCAGGGGCAGTTTCTGAGAGTTAAATTTCTCTTTTCTGTGAGTGATTTTGCGGTGCTACAGAATTTCACCAGAGCATTCATGTTGCTCCTAAAGATCATTAAATAATGTTCAGATTTTAGATATTTTCAGTAAAGCTTCATACATATTTAAATGAAAACACGTATAAGCAGGAAGGAAAAATTGCTAAGAAACTAAGGAACCAACGTTTTATTCATTTTTAATTAATTATTTTAATCTTAATGTAACACTAATTAAATGCAGCAAGGTTTAGTCACTCTACCTCATAAGATTTCTTGGTGTAGTTTTAATCAGGTAATCAAATGATTGCATTGTATAAATAGGCAAGTACATCACCTTAGTGGTGTGTAACATTCAGGCTATTTAAACCACAACTATGCTCCATCTATAGAATATTAATTATCACCAGCACATTTAGATTTTCTTTTCATATTCAGAGAAAGAATGGATATAATTTAGAATTATATTTATGAACATACTTGAATCATGTCAGTTTGATAAGGTTCAGAATTGGGGAAATGTTGTGCATTTAATTTTTATGTAGTTGTTTTGCTCTATGATGTTGGGCAAGACAGAAATATTAGTACCTTGCTTGCCTGTAGTTGATTTTAAAGCACTTCAGGGTCTAAATGCCATCTTAAATCTCCCTAATAATTTTATGAAGAGCTGATTTGCATTAGTAGCAAAACGTTTAATCAATCAATAAAGACAGAGAGCAGAACAGGGTGTTTATAGCCACACCTGATAGTCAGCTGGGAGAAAACAGAGAAGTATGCTTGCCATAGAATTAATGCAGTTCCTAGGAACTCCAGGATTTTTTTTCAACAGCCTTTGGCAGTCATCTAATAATATTTTTTAAGAACCATCAAGCCTCCTGCCTCCAGTGGTCTGTTTGCCAGAGTGCAGCAGGTGTTTAGAGATGAGAGACACAGACCTGTGGGTGCTTTGCTGTGCAGCCTCTCTGGCCTTTACTACCTGTTGCTGTAGATTTACATGTTTACAGTGATAAAGATGCTAATCTCTTGCCTTCTGCATTTTTACCAGGGCTGTGCTGAATTTAATCAGTTCTGTAGCTCTTTTTTTAGATAATTTTACTTCATCCTCTTATACCTCAGGTCCTTAATTGCACCAGTCCCTGACACAGGTGGTGATTGAGCTCAGAAATAGAGATTGATTATTCATGAAGAATAAGATTCCTTGTTGTAGCTCTGAAGCTGGGATCACTGACATACTGTAAGAATAACTGGTCATTCGTTACTTGCCCTGTTGAAAGCTCCTAAGATGTTTTAATCCATTTTCAAAAGGTGGTAACGTTTCAAGTTAAGCTGGAGTCAAGTACAGAAAAGTAGTAACCAGAACAAACTAATAAGATCTGCAATGAAGTACCACTTGATTATACTTCAGACGTGTCAGATCTATTTTAGAACATTAACTCAAATGAAATGTATTTAATTGGCCATATGGTACTCTTCATTTCCTCAAATTTGTAACATAAACCTGTAAGATGGTGCTAAAACCCAAAATGAGCTCCAGAGAAATAAAATGATTGGATTAGGAGCAGCGAGTGAATCCTGGCACTGACACCAAGCACTCTTTGATTACTGGGGCTCACCAGGGGCTTGGTTTGCTCCCAGGCTGAAGGGAAGGCTTGGCTGGCACAGCAGAGCCCAGCCCGAGCAGCTGAGGGCTCTAAACACAGCCAGTCTGTGTTTATCCTGTAAGGCCAACCAGCTGAAGAAATACAGTTTGGCTACTCCACAACAGGGAGTTAGTTGTGTGTTGCTAATAGTTTAATCCAGATACGTTTTCGAAGATTTTTTTAAAATTAATTTTATTAGTTTTATTAATTGCAGAACATTATTATTCTGCAAGTCCATTAGTCTGGGAAAACATTTCATTTGTTTAATGAATGCAAAACGACTTTGCAGTTGTTACCAAGGAGTTGAAGAATGCTGGTGTTGTAGAGTCTGCATAACAATAAAAACAGATTGGAAGAGCGCAGCATCTTTTATGTAAAGCATTCTCCCTTATTGGTGCTGGTTTAAATATTTATTGTTGAACTTGTCATTATCAGAGGCTTGTGTGTCAGAACTGTGAAAGTGGACTAAAACAGTTAAACTCTTAAAATTCTGTACTATTGAATTAAACATTGCTGAGATAAAAATATTAATCCTGTACCATCACGGATAGTGATGTAAAACCCTAAAAATACTGTATTTTATAGTCCTCTTAACCAGAGCTGTAAACATTTCATATGTGAACTTCCATGCATGAGAAAAACTAAATTTCATTGTTGCTGTTAGGAAGGCATCTCTTCAGCTCCTGGTAGAAATGGAGGTTGGTGGCTATTCAGAATTAACTGTCAAAAGCTGTGTTTCACAATTTTGCATCATTCAGTGATCCTTTAAACATTAAAGGAAGAACAGGCTACTGATCATTTATGACACTTGACCAGCTGTGGTGGGCAGTAGGAAATGAGCAGAGTCTGATCTGTGCTGCAGTGTAGAGCACTGGGAGATCCTTGAGTGCCTTGTAATTCCTGGAAGGAGCAGTGGATCTTGTACAGAGTGAAATCCATAAAATCATAAACATGGCTTTTTGTGTGGATGTGTGCTATGCAGTGGGTTCGAATGGGAGAGACTGCAGGAGATACAAGTGTGGTTATTAAAAACACCTTTTCCAATGAATTTGTTGTTTGGGTTTCCGCTGTTTCTGTTAGAATTTTTAGCTCTGACCAACTGTGCATGTATGTAAGAATGGCAGGAGCAGAAATGCTTAACAGGCAAAAATAAAGGAGTAGTACAACCACCTTTCAAAATTACTTATGAAATGAAAGCTATTTCTTGAAGGTATTTTAAAATAATTTTCTGCGAGACTCTGCAGCCTTTATTTAAACTGTGTAATATGCAATTGCATTCTTCATAGCACCACAATGAAACTGTGAAGCAATAATTATGCTAATTTTGAAATGGGAAAACACCAAGATTTGTCTCTGTCTAACATTTTCTTGATAACCTCGGAGACTTTAATATACAGAATTTGCTGTATTTTCGTGTTAAAGTAGAACCAATCTTAGGCTATTCTTTTAGAAAGCCTGTAATTTTGTAGGTAGAGGTGAGGAAGTTATGTTATGCTGTATAAACTGTTAGCTAAATGCAAATAATCTCCAGTACTTCAACTTCCTAATATTCTCGAAAAGAAACCTAAGTAGCTTATTTGCTATAATAGATGTTGAAAGCCTTTACGCCTACTGTTTATTAAGTGCTTAATTACCTGATAGATTTAAAAGCTACACAAGTATGTAGCACTCAGTCTGGGCTTGATTTCCAGTTTCCATATTTATTACAGTTCTCTTGCTAAGATTTCACCATTAAATACTTACGTGAAAGAAATACAAAGATTTCACTGACTAGAATTGTTTTCAGCAACTTACACAGGAAATGTGTATTACGTATCTTTAGCCTTTTCATTCTGTTTTTCTCTTAAGCCCCACTTTGCAATTGTGAGGAATTCTTGACATTGCCAGCATTTCACAGACGTATCATAGATTGAATATGATAATCTCATGCAGCTTTTTCTTGTGGCAGAGCATGCTATTAACTGAATAAAAAACTGATTCCTTAGTAGCCATTAAAGATCCCAAAATTTTCCAAACGGAGCCATGATGCCTCTAATCTCCTGGCCAGCATGGGACATTCCATGTGCCTTGATTCTTTTCTTGCCTCTCCTGCCATCTCAAGTAGATATGACTTTCTTTCTCCTCTGAAAGACTCAGCCACGTTGCAGCAAAACTTCATTCTCTGCCATATTCAAGATGCTTCTACCCAAAGAATGCTGTTTAAATGAGATACTACTATAAGTCTTCAAGAGTCTGACTGCAAATAATAAAGTAGAACTTTGATTTGTGGGTTGTTTTTTTTTTTTTTTTCAGAGCCAGAGCTTCAACTGTGTGGAAAAGACTAGATGTCCAGGATCCAATGTGAGTTCTGTGCAGATACAGGGAGATGCAGATTATTTCATCAACCACCTCGGAGTACCTGCCACGCAGTTTTCCTATGAGGACATCAAAGCATCAGAGGTAGCTATGACTGAAAATGGACAAACTGAAAATAGCAGAAAGATAGAATTCTGTGTCCTCAGGTTATATCCTGTTGTAGTGGAAATTTATCTCCTTTAAGTGCATTTTTTAGGTCTTCAGAGGATTAACACAGCTTCAAAGTGACTGGTTTTGTAGGGATATGGTATTCAAAGAAACAGATAAAAATTGGAGGACGTTATGTTAAAAATGTTAATATTGCTGATAGTTTTGTAGGCTACATCTTATTCAACCCAACTTCTGAGACTCTTTTCAACATAGAGGAAACAGGTATTGATGTCTGTTTTTATACTGCACAGTAGGAAGTTACAATCTTCAAAATGAATTCTGTATCCATTTTCATACCATGAGAAAAATGTGATTCTCTAGTATAATCATTGGTGGTAAAGATATGTGTGCTTGACTGGAGTCCTCCAGACACCAAGTTCTTTTTCAGTCCATCATCCTCTGCAAGGTAAGGGGAAGGAAGAGGCATTTTATGCTTTTTGGAGTTCAGGTTGGAATTGGACACAAATAAATCGTTAGGAGAGTTTGTCCTTCCTCCAGCTTCACTGCTGTAGGTTATTTGCAGCTGGACGACTCAAACTCAGCCCCAGTTGTCAGGTGAGGATCAGGAAGCCTGGTATTAGTTATTTCAAAACACAACAGGCATGAGAAGAGCTGTGTGTTTTCATGTAAAGATGCACTGACTTCATATTCTCCTCAATTATCTTCTCTTCACTCTGCTCATCTCCACTTCTGTCCAAGCTGAGGAACAGAGCTGAGGCTGGGTTGAGCTGGGATGTTTCCTGCACTGCCTGCTCATGTGCTTCTCTTTCACATTGCAAAACAAAGCAGGGATGTGCCAAACACGGAGCGTTGCTGTCGTGTTGTTGTGTAGATTAAAATAGATTAAGTCAAGAATTTATATAAAGAGACTTCTGTTTCGAAACATCGTGGCACCTATTGGGCTGTAAGGAAAATCTGGAGGCAGAAGATGTGTGAGTGCAATGTTTCTGACAGGCCTGTGGTCCAGAGGAATTTTTGTTGTCACTTAGCAGCTATTCCACATTGTTTTCATTCAAGATTTGTGTATATACAATCTATAGAGCATGAGAAATAATCTGCAAAGTTCAGAATTTCAAAACAGTAAGTATTTCCCAGCAATATTTACAATATGAACACTGAAGTTTCCCTTGGCTATTGTCTGCTTTAATCCAGAGTTATTCTTTGTGTTCAGTTTAACTTGTAAATGTGCATTTTTGTCTCTCAGAATGACTCATCAATGTAATTAAAATCATAATAGAAAATATTTCCATATTTGCTTAACCATAACATTGTAAATTTGGTTCTTTGTTAAAAATTCAGCTTTTGTCCTTCTTGAAAAATCATTTCCTAGAAATAAACTTGGTAAGTGTAATCTGCTGTCTTGAAGCAGATGTACTGCACTTCTCAGACTGAAGGAGACCTTGACCCCATGAGATCTGTTTTATGTGAGAAATAAATCTGCTTGGCAAAATGTGTAAATTTCTCTTGGCAAGAGGATGGAATTTTTCCCTAAAAGTGAAGTTACACAGAATGATTACATTTGGATTATTTGCTGTATCTTTGTTATTTATGGTACAGGTTGTTAACAGTCCTTCAGAAGATAGGCTCATTGTCTCTCCTATCTTCTATCAGACAAGCAATCTCTTTATCCTTTACTGTTTATTGCCATTATTTATTGAGGATTCTGTTTATTGACAGATAATATAAGGCAGACAAATTGCTGTGTGTTTACAGCCATATTAATAAACATTGTAGGAAGTTCTGTTAAGCAGGTTAGGGGCTGATAAAAATCTGTTCGTTTGCAGGGAGGGATTTTTCCTTGTTTGTTTCAATCCAGCTTTTTAAACCATGCCTCAGCTTTGTCAGCTTCATTGCAAAACAAGATTTGGAAAAACAGGTTTCAGAAGTGGACTGTTTTGACATGCTTTTGTGGGCTATCATTTTGCCAGCTCGGTTTCCTCTTCTCTCTCTTTCACTGCTGTGACCTACTCAGGAATTGCTCTTCCTTCGGAATATACATCAGTTGTTTATTTTACCCACCTGCCAGCCAGCATGCAGTGTCAGGTAAAAATGATGCTATTCCACAGCTGAAAAAACCTGGTTTAGAGTTAAAAGGCACAAGACCTGTGCTTGTATCCTGCCTACAGAGCAGCAGCTCCAGGTCAGCTTTGGAAATGCATTTCCTGCCCGGCCGGCGCGATGCCAGTCCGCAGAGAGGAGGGTATAAAAGCCTTTCATTGACAGGAACCTGAGGAGTAAATACAGGGAAATAAAAGCTGTAAGAGGAAACATTCAGGCCAGAAGAGTAAGTAAAACTGTCTGGCTTGGAATTACGTAATACAGTGAACCAGAGCCTCGGGGAGGTTAAATCTGCCTGGCAAATGCCCCTGGTCAGGTCTGCCAGCCAGTAAAGTGCATTCTGAGAATTCAGCCTCTGCTGTAAAAATGCACTGGGTGAAATGAGGCTCGTTTATTCACCAGCAGAAAATATGCAGCATTTTAGTCTCAAAGTAAGTAAACTTGGAAGAATTTCTCAAGTGGAGGAAAACAAAATACTGCCCCAACTTCCAGGGATTCTCCTGCAGTTGCTGAAGAAAGCCTTCCTCTCCTCTTTAGCTCTGGTGCAGTGGCTTTGCCATCACATGAGAGGCACATTCTGATTTGCAATGTGTTAGGAGACAGGCTGATGAGCTCTTCCTAATATTGCTGATTATTTTGCTTTCAGGAGGAGTTATGCTATTCGAGATAATGATTAGTGTGCATCCAAGTGACTATGTAGAGTCTCCAGAGACAGACCTAAATGTTGATTTCAAATCAGTTTCTCTGCTCCTGAAAGCCATGATTAGTGTATTAGTCCTCACCTCAGCAGAAAATAGTGTTAGAAACATATTCAGTTATCTTTACAGCAACAAGGAAGAGAAACATAAACTAAGAGAGCTGTTAAATTAAAGACTTGTCTTAGTCACTCTCTGTACTGCATAAAAGCTGGATATCAGTCAAATTACTCAATTGTGTGAGCATTGGTACATCAGAAATAACAACACAGAGCAGGTGAGTAAATTCTGATTTTTTTTCCCATGTGTGGACTATTTCTGTGCTCTTGAAGATATTAGTCCTGTGTGTATAACAGTGTCTTTTCAAACCCAAAAATGGTGTAACAGGAATAAAACATACATGTCCTCCATAATTATGGAAAATACATGCATATAACAGACTAAAGTGTCTGTTCATCACACCTCTCTTTAGTGCCTTAGATATAAATTCCTCCCTCACCTGTGGTGTTTTAACTTTGTAAACAAAATAATGTTATTTCTTGACTGAAACTCAGCTCTTGGTTACCTGATTGTAAATTAGGAATAACTCTGAAAACACTGGATATGGTGGTGTATGATTTTGAAACTTAACCTTTACAACAATAACAAGTTCATTATTCAGATCTGTAGCTGCCGTAACAGAAAGTGCTTTTAGTCACAGTGAAAGCTTACTTGCTAACTCGTATGAAATTTCTTATAATTGAGACATGGATGGAAAAGAAACATGAATCCAGATCTTGAAGTGTTTGGCATAAATCCTTCCTTTCATTTTTACGCTGCAATTGTTACACAAAACCAGCATGGTCTGGAAATTTTTGTGTTATTTCCTGTCTCTGGCTATAGATTTATATAGTTTTATCTGTCTGACAGACTCAGTACTGTAGAAGTTGATCCATAACTCCTCTTTTACCCTCCGTCTGTTTCTCTTACTTCTCTTCCCTATTTCTTTAAGCTTTGCCTTGTTTTTCTTTTTGTATGAGCATAATGTCTGTAATTCTCTGTGTTTAATTCAATTTAATATTCTGTGTATAATTTTCTTCTTGATGGAACACCTTAAAGTGTAGTTTGCTCTGCTGGACTCAACATTCTGATGGCCTTTTTTTTCTTTCATGAAAGGGGACAAAGAAAAGTAGCTTTTAAAAGATTTGTGTTTGGAAGTGTAGCACTGGGCTTCTTCCCTGAAGGGAAAAGGACCAACCCTCTCGTTACAAGTCAATTTATTTTGATTACATCTTTCACAGCACAGTTTGTAGCATAGCTGCTGAAGTCCTGGAGCACGAGTAACCACAGAGACTGAGAAAAAGAGCTTTGCTGTGGCTGCCTAATGTTTGGGTAGCAGAGAAAATATAAACTGGGTTTTCCATGGTTTCAGTCAGAGATTTGATTGTTTCTTCAGCATTGTAACTCAAACATCATTGAGCAGTTCAGCATTTTGAGCTCCATCACTTGCAAACTTCAGCTGGTACAGGTGGATTTTGAGCTTGTTCCAAGATGGAAATTAATTGACTGTTACCATCCATTTCTGTGTCATTGCAGTCAACAGTTTCATGAGGAATCCATTTTTAGAAATTATATTTGGATGATTTCCCATGTTATCTGCATATTATTTATCCTGCTCAGTGCATCCTATTATAGAATGATTCCTATCTGATAACACAGGATCTTAAATCCCCTCTGTGATAATGTGATAGGTTACATCAACATCAGCATTATCATTTTGCTTGAGAAAAAAAAAAAATTGCTGCACATGCACATTATTAAAAAGCAAAACCAACTTACCTTTTTTTTTGTTATTTATTGATGGACACATAATCATCATGAAACATTTCATAGTAGATGTCCACGTTTGGGTATGCAGGACTCACAGAACATTTACTTTTACACCTAGATCATAAAAGTTGTTTTCTGTATCTTCACTCAAACTTAAGTTCAGGCAAGAAGTATAAAAATTACCTGTCACATTATTCACAGGCTAGACCGAGGTAGTGTAATACCATGGACCACTAAGCTAATTTAGAAGAAAAATGAAAAGAGGTTTCTTTATAGAAGGCATTTGTATGTAATATATGTAGAAGAGTTTAGAATTTTGACAGTTTGAGATTGTATCCTCTTTAGAGAGAATGCATAATGATTTTTATTTCTGTTGAAATATGCATAACTTTCTGAAGGTAACTTTCAACTTTCATTAGGGCCCTTAAAAGTGATTTTCGCCCACACTGGTGTAAAACAGAGGGCACTAAATCTTAACTCTTCAGTGAATGTGGCTTCTCAGTTGTTTTCACCAGCAGCCTCTGCATCCTCTCTCCCACCCCATCTCTCCCTCTTTTCTTTTTTTTTATCACTCTTTGGGGAGACTTACTGCAGTTTCTTGATTTCAGTATTTACATTCTTTGGCTGACACATCATGCACTTCTCTCAAAAGAAATCAAAAGCTTTCCAAGATTTCTTTGTTATGAGAAGAGAAACAGAGGAACTGTCCTTGATGGAGAGGACTTAGTGTCTAGTTTACAAAAAAATAACTCTGGTGTAGCGAGCTGCTTTTGGCTCTTTGATGTGCTTATGTTGGTGTAGAGGGAGGGCTTAGGCAGCTTGGAGTGCTGCTCTTCAGTGCACCTGCCCTGGATCTGTTCTAAAGTGAATGGGAAACTGCTGTTTTAACCCCAAACACATTCTATTTTTAAATGCATCGATATATACATATATAATCAACGTGGCCTTGTGGAAGGAAGCAAGGTCTGTGGTATAGTTTTATCTCCAGAAATACAACCTTGTACCTGTGTGTGTACATTGAAAGCAGACCTGAGTAGTCTGACCTGTGGTGTTCTTTATTGAGAGCTGCTGGTTTTGTATCAGTAATTTAATCACTGGTCAAAGAGTTCCAGTGCTTAAAGTCAATCCACTTTCATGTTCTGAAGTTATGGATCTCTATATTCTTAGTGCAGTTATCTCACTTTCTTGCATCACAGCATTAATCTCATTAATATCCAGATATATCCATATCCAGATCATTTTCTCCTTTACTTGTAGAGAGTCCTTTCCAGCCAGGAAAGAGTTATTTTGGCCATGTACGTAGTCTTGAGATTTCTGACTGACTGTTTGGATTAGCTACAGCTGACCAGGCCCTTCTGGTAAATGTTCTGCTGTTTATCTTACATTATTAATGTCCTCCTTGATTAAGTGTCACCCAGTACCAATTAATTTATCAGAGCCAAGTATATTTATCAGGAAATTCCATTAGAAGCATCACAGCATCATTTTCTTAGAGGGATCAGGGTATACCATGACACGATGTGCTTAATTCAGCCTTAGCTGCTCAACAGAGAACTCCAGGGCCTGTGGCATTTGTGTGAATGTCCTTGGAGGAGATTTAGCAGTGGTTGTCTGAGGCTGTAATTCCAGGGAGATTCTTACCCCAAACAGAAGTTTGTCCTTTTGCATCTAGACTAGGAGGGAATTTGCATAAAAGCAGTGTGTTGGTTCAACAATCTATGATTCGATAGCTTTTCCATCTGAAAATACAGCTCTGCATGGCTCCCCCCATTCCCTGTTTTACTTCTCCTTTCTCCCTGGTACATGTTAAATTTTTTAAGGAAATAACACAGCTGGTAGTTGCCCATGGGGAGTTACTGGAGATGTTTCATGCCTGTATGAAAGAATCAAAGTACCAGTGTGCTTCCTATACCAGAAAGTCTTTGCAAAGGAGCAAATTTGTATCAGCCTCAGGACAGTTGCTTGGGAGCCCAGGATTCCATTTTCTGAGCTTCCTCTGGAGGGTTTGATGCTGTTGCACTTGGTGCTGAGAGAGTTTATTAAATGTGCAGTAGAACTTCATGGGCAGCAAGGTGTAGCAGTGGAGTTGGTTTTGTCCAGGTGAAGAGAGAGGTTTTATTTGTGTTTGTGGACAAGCAGTGAACTGCCAGTGTGTAAAAAGGAACAGTTCCAGCAGCTTGCCTTGGGACTAGCTGTGAAATCCAAACCACAGCTGCTTAGTGTCTCTGCTGTCTTTGTAATACCTGTGTTTTTCTTTATTCACACTGATCTTGTCCTGACCAATGTGTTTTTTCTGTCTCTAGCATAAATTAGTGTTTTTTAATTTCTCAGTTCAGTCAGGGGTTAGTGTAGTACTCACCAATAATTCATTAATTCATTAGTCCATCTGTTCATTTGGGTGCTAATTGAGTTGAATTTGGTAGTGAGAGCATGGTGAAATTGCTAAGGTTAATGACTCGGTGTTTTACAAGACAAAATGCATTTGATGTTCAATTGATTGCTTGAGTTGTTTTATTGAATAATATGAATATTTAGCTACTTAATTTCATGGAAGAGCATCTTTGTTATTGCACTAATGCTAGTGAAACTGATGACGTCCTCATCAGTTTGGATACATTACTCTGCTCCAAAAAAATCTGTCTGGCCTCACAAACCCTACTTCTTTGATGTCCCAAACATCACACAGTGCATCCAGAAGGGGAAAATTCTTTATGTAAACTTGCCTTATGGTATCAAAATCACACAGCTCCTTTAGCATTCATTCACACTGCATGAGTACATGTTGTTTCTGTAAGCTCTGCCCTTGCAGGTTCTCTCAGAGGCTCCTCAGTGCCTTGGAGTTGACTGAGGATTGTTGGAAGTCAATGGAAGAAAGACAGCCTGGGAATTAACAGGATCACTGGGATATGGGAAAATGTGAAAAATTTGTTTAGACACCAATTAATTGCTTCTGTTTGAAGCATCTAGTTACTGAAAATAAGTATTATGTAAGGACAGATGTCACTGAATTATCTGTTCTCCCTGGAGAATTTAATGACCTGTTGCATTCATGGTAATGTTTTACCACTGTAATTCTGAGTGGCTAAATTCAACTGACCAACTGAAAATCTTCTGGTAGAATATCTGGAATAAGTATCAAAACTTGTGTTGTGTCAGTAGATATTAGTAATGTGACAGTCAGTTTTGTCTTTTAATACTTGGGGGAAAAATTAAGATGACTGGACAATCAACAGTTGTGGTTTGAGTCAATGATGCATTCTCTCTGATAAAATTTGCAATATTTGATATATCTTATCCTGTCCATTAAAGAACTGGTTAATAAGGCTTTTGATAAAAAAATATTGTCTTGAAGACATTATTATTCCTAGCAAAAGACAATTTTTATTCCTACTGCAAGGTGGTGAGCCTCCCACCTACACAACATCTGTCCAGTGTCTAACATCAGATCTCTTCTTTCAGCGTAAAAAGTATCTATTTGAGCACTAAAAATAACAGCTGGAAATAGGAAGCACTGAATCAGGAAATAAAAGCATTGTGATTGATAATATTTGGGATTGTGAAAGGCGTTGTCACTAGGATTCATGACTTCCAGCAGGACATCGTTAGGATGATCTTCCTGGAACTTCCTATTTCCCTATAATTTGAATGCTCACAATTGATCATAAAACATTACAAAATGTTCTTGCATCCTTCATACAACACATCCAAGAAAAGCTGTTTTCTCTTAAATGTAGCGAATCTGAGCTGAGCCTCCTGTTTCCAACACTCTGAAACTTTGGGAAGATCCTCTGTCAGGTTCCAGATTTCTGACTGGGGCCCCTCCCTCCTGCCTAAACTGCTGATTCTGCTTTCAGTGCAAAAAGCACCGAGGGAAAACTGCACAGGAATAAAGCCAGGCAAGTATCCTGACATCTTAAAAGTTGCTTTCTTTGTGCTGCAGTCTGTGAATTTATAGCTTTACAGTGATTATTTCAATTCGCTTACTAACATAAGGAAGAAAACATTAAATTAAAAGAGATGAGAGAAATGTGCTTATATTCTCTTCCTTATGACTGTTGGCTGGGATTTTTCTGGCTGCAATTGAGGTGAATGATAAAATAACTTGTGCAGCAGTGATTCCAATTCTGCCTCTCCTGTATTCTGTGCAGTCTTGTTTGGCAGGCCTTGCTGATTTTGTCCAGCATTGGGTGGCATTGCAGGGTCACTGCACATCTTTACCAGAATATTCAAACAGAAAATAGACGTGCTTCTGTTTCTTTTCTAAAAGTTGTTCAGTAAACTGAAATGGTAAAAATACCAAAGAAAAGACTTTTGTCAGAAACTCCTTCTGACAAGCCCATTTTCCAGAGTAGGGGCATTCTCACTTTGAAGACACATGTTAGGCTGTGGCAATTGCACAGCTTTGCTTTATAAAAAACCACCTATTTTATGTCTTTTGTATCAGTGAAACAAACTTTGGCATCACTTTATAATCCTTTGTGGATTGTGGGAGGTTATATTTAATTAGATATCTGGAGCATTTGCTAGAAAGGGTAAAGTCAGCTTGCTAGTGAGGTAGAGAGGCAGGAACACTCTTCTGCAATATATTTGTGACCCTATGGGCCTTTATTGGTGAGAAATCCTATATGCAGTACAATAATGCCTGGTGTTATTTCATCAATTCAATTTAATCCACACTTTGGAGAACCATACTTTGGCTTCGGTCTGTTCTATTCTACATAATCCACTTTTTCAGTAAATCTGCTTCAGTCTGCAGTACCCTCCCAAAGTTAAAGTAATCCAGATAGCTGATGATAAGCCATGTTTTAGTCTATGAGATACCTTTTCCATTACTTTCTTTTTGATCCTTCTTACAGTCAAACCTCTGGTTCAATCACCCTGCCAGGAGGTAAAAAAAAAAGGAAAATGGGGAAGAGATGGCTTTTTAGCCTAGGTGAGGTGAAACAACTCTTTCACAAAGAAATGCAATTGTATATTTTCTGCCAGGACTCTGCATGCCAATTGCTAGACTTAGGGTAAAATGGAAGAAGGAATTAGTGAGAGCCTGCGGTGCAGATTTCAGAGGTGGTTTTGTTCTTCTCACTGCTCTCTCTTTATCTTTTCTCCTGACAGAGCTTTCTCCATCACACTATGACAGTTTTTTGGCACTGCTGTTGAATACAGATGCAGACAAGTCCTGATGCAGTTGTGAAGCCCCTGGGTTTCTGGGGATAATTTTGGGCACTGCACAAATTCAGAGTGTGTTATGTGACTTCAGCCTCCCAGCTGAACCTGTGCCCAGGTTGATTCTGAAGATGTGCAGTGACTACTTTGTGTTTTAGTGGCCAGACACTGCACATTTATCTGTATCCCTCAGTTTTCTGCAATTCTACTTCTTGTGCTGTTGTACTAAAAAAAGGTAGACAGACTGAAATAGGTTAATAGCTCATAGAACACACGTGGTAAATATTTATATTGGACAGGTAACAGAGCATAGTCCAGTCCTGATGCAGCAAAAGTGACCCCTAAATTCTCATCTTCTAGACATTTTTCTTTGGTCTGTGTGAAGAAAATAAACATTTTTCTCTTGGCTTCCATCCTTCTTTTGTGTATTTGCCTTGCAGGCTTTAGCAGTGTAAGATTAGCACATTTACACCTCTTGCCTACCTGTACAAATTTCAGAAGGATTTCTGCTCTCACTGCTTCCTCTCTGTACTTTTCTTGGTGCCTTCTTTTTGCCTTACTTCAGTGCAGAATAAAATTGGTTCTGTGAATATGGTGAAGTGCTGAAGGGCAGTGCTGGCCTGAGTATGGACAATTCAGACAACTTTTAACAAAGATGAACTCAAACTGGATGAAGAACTTTACTCTAAAGATTGTTTTTCCAGACTGAGCGTTATTGCTGAGTGGAGAAACCTCCATTGCCTGTTACTTTCAAAACAAACAAACAACAAAAAAAACCCAAC